>NXFV01000389.1:0-10192 GCA_002803225.1 Gamarada debralockiae | reverse complement strand
CTAGGGCTAAAATCCTAGAGGCTAGGGACCTACTCCTCTAGGCTTGTAGCCTTACTAAGTCATATGACGAGTAGTCTAGGCTACTAGACCTTATTGAGATCTTCTGTGAATATATAGAAAAAGAATAGCTTTATAAGACATTTAATATTATTACCTCTTAAGTCGCCTACTTAAAAAATACTATATATAATATTAAGTCTAAAACAAAGGCCCTAGCCTTAGTAAAGCCTGGAACTACTAGTACTACTAGTACTACTAATTAGACCCCCCTTACGTACGCTACTATAGCTAGTAAACTAATAACTAGCTCTAACTAGATAAAAATCTTTAAAAATCATAAATAGAGCAACTCGACTTTAAAAACTACTTACTTAGAATTATCTTCTAGACCTAGTTTCAAGGATAAACGACTTATTCTAATCACGGGACAGGTCACGGGACATATCACGAGACTATCTAGCTTCTCTTTACTAGCTATTAGGAACATATTTAATAAGGCCTTTTTAGATAAAGGAGTTAAAGGACTAGTAATTACTACTATCTTAAAATCACTAGGCTAGAACTTAAGTAGTTACTATTACTAGCTCCTTTTAGGCCGACTACCTTCTTGAAAAGCAGGCTATCTAGGAACACGTGACCCCTTTTTAGACTACTTAAAAGGACGAACTATAGTATAAGATAGTACTTTATAGTATTCCTACTACTAATTTTAATATACCTAATAGTATAGAGCTAGTTATTAATAAGATAAAGACCTTTAATAAGGACCTAGTCCTAATTAGGACCCTATACTAGCTTATACCCCCGGAAAAACGACTTAACTAATATATTAGGTTAGTAGTAGTCACCTTCGCTACTACTGCTGAAGCCAATAGAGCTATTCGATATAGGCTTTATATAGCTAGTACTAGCGTACGAGTCGAAAAGCTGTATTCTACAGCCCCTATAACATAGTACTAGAAATACTAGGGCTATAGTCACTTAGACAGCTACTATAAACGTACCCCTACTTATAGGCTTTATAGGGATAAGCATGTAATATAATAATATATATATAATATATACGACGCTAAGGGTACTAGATGTCCTTATCTAGTACTTAAATACGCTAATTACAAGGGCGTACACACTACTAATTTTAGGTCATATAAAACCTTACTTATAATTAAGATAAAGAAAACTACTACTACTCTTTAATAATTAGTACTAGCTTTAAAGTCCTATAAGTGAACTTAAACCAGAGCGCCCTAGTAACTAAATTAGCCCTATAATTCGTAGTAGAGCTTAAAATCGATCTAGTTATTATCTAAGAGCCTTGGATTATACCTAAAAACTAAGAGCTAGACTACTCGAATACTTGGTCTATTTTATATCCCTCGTTTATTTAAATCCTACTAGCTAACTACGCACTACGACCTAGAACGCTAGTTTATATCGCTAGGGGGTTTCAACCTATAGTTGCCTTAGCTAGCTCTTTACTAGCTGGCCCTGATTTGCTAGTTATAGATATTATAGAAGGAAACTACAGGGTCTAACTTCTTAATATTTATAATAAAGCTAGCTAGCTAGGTACAGGCCCTAGGACCTTGGAACGAGTTGTATACTCCCGTACGATACTCCCTAGCTCTATTCTACTAGGCGATTTCAATATTCACTATCCCTAGTAGGTGTGACGGCCCTAACGCTCCTAATGTTAAGCCCTGGCTCAATATATATATAATAGCCCTAAGGGAAATTTGCCTGAGGTCTAAGGCTCTATAGCACTTAGGATTTCCCAGTGATCACGTGACAAGTGGGTCTTATAATTGTAAGAACCTCGCTTAGATCACGTGTAGTATAATAGGCTAACTATATCTTCTCTTTCTCTGATCTCCTATCTTCTTTTCTTTCTTCTTTAGTTTAGAATCCTTATCTATATAATATAGTAGTAGAGAATCAAAGCTATTTGCCTAAGGTTTTCCTATCTTTGTAATATAATTCTAAACTCTCTAATTTCGCCTAGGAAGGTATTTTTATAATATCTTACTATATACGAAATTATCGAATTCTTAATATTTAGAAGAACTAGTAGCTAGTTAATAACCCCTGATATTTAGAAAAATATCTTAGAACGAAAACTATTAATAGATATTAATAAGATCCCTAAAAACTTTACTTATATTTAATTTTACTTATAGAAATTATTAGACTTATTTCTAAGACTATTATACTACTAAAGAAAGCTATCTCCTCTACTAGGAATACTAGTAGTACTAGCTAGGGAACTAGTATAACTATATCGAGGAGCGGCAAACAACCTACTATCAAAAACCCAGCTGTTGTCCTAAAGAGCCTGGCTAGCTTCTAATACTTAATAGAAATCAACTTTCTAAGATAGTAACTAGCTACCTAGACTATAGCTATTTCCTCTATAGAAGAGGAAATCACCCGGCTCCGCGCCGCCGAAGAGCGCCGCTCTACTACCGCCTTAATTAATAGACTTAGTCCTAATACTTAGGCCTATTATAATACTATAAGAGATATACCCCTATCTAACTACTTCTCTAGAACTAAACCCCCCTCTTGAAACCTATCACGAGCCGACTCTAACCCTAGGCTAGGCCTCCTACAATAGTATCGCTTAATACTATAGGGCTAATACTACTTATTTTCCCCTCGGATTCCTTGTGACTTTACTTCTCCTAATTAGAGATATCTTATAAGAGAAGATACCTTTATTACTAAGCGTTCTAAATAGTTAGCTAGAATTAAGGACCCCTTACCTCTAGGCAATAGAGTTAATCTTAGCTATATTACTTAAGTATCTCTTAATACGAACTAAGCTAGCTAATAATTATAACTATTTCCTATTAGTCTAAAGCTAAATGACCTATATTTATAATCGAACTATAAGTAAGGCTTAGTCTATACTCGAGCTATACTTTAACCTTATTAACCCTCTAATATTCTTATTAGTAGATAAGATATTTAATATCCTATTTACTAGCTACTTAAACCCCTAGTAAACAGCTATTACCCGAGACAAGTACTACGATCTCTAGTAAGAACGAAATAGGAAGTTCTCTAACTTTATTATTAAATTCTAGTGACTTGCTGGCTTAAGTAGAGTATCCTAGACTAACTAGTACAAAGATCTTTACTAGAAGCTCAATATTCAATACTAATTAATACTAATTCCTATTCTTCTAATATACTAGACCTATAGGTCCCTTATTATATAATACTAATACTTAGAGGTAAAATTAAAATCCTTAAATTACTCTCGAGATTAAGACTAAAAGGAATATAAGGCTAAGTATATAGTCTAGGCCCTAAAAGTAATACTTAACTCTAATTAATATTATAACTATATAACCTAGGCTATCCTACTAACCTCTAGCGCTATTATCCTAGCTTATCTCCTTACTACTGCCTCTACTATTAATATAAGCTAGTAACCTACTATAGCTTAAGATAATACCTCTACTTTAGATAGTTCCTCTAGTATAAAGTACTATAACTATAATAAGTATAGGTATATAAGTAGAGACTACGCTAAGCTACGAAAGAATAGTTAAATTCACGAGATCGATAAGGAACGGTTAGATAAGAGTATAGCGGAGTTAGTAAAGAAGTTAAGAAACAAGGAACTCTAGAGGAAGTCTCTACTCTAGGGATATATATATTAGATATTAATAAGATAGATTTATTAAACTTAATAAGAGGTAAGTCTTTTATAATTATATATACTTTAGTTAAAAATAGAATAAAAATCGATTTTAATATTCTAGCTAATATAAGAGTAAATAGTTTTATATTTATTAATACTATACTTATAGCTTAGATATATATTAACTTAAACCTTTAAACCTCTTTTCTTTCTTATAAGATTAAGGTTAAAGAGTATAATAGAAAAGTTACTTAGTATATTTAATTATATCTTACTCTTAACTTAATAGTTAATAGATAATATTAATTTAATATCCCTTTTATTATTTTAGATCTTAAAATATATAAAGTTATCTTTAGAAGGAAGTAGTTTGAGTACTTCTATATAAATATAAATGTCTCTTATTAAGTACTAATCTAGCTACCTAAGAATATATTTATACCTTTATTTATAAGGCTAATATATATTCTATAACTAGATCTAGTCCCTAAGGAAATAAGCCTTAAGGTTTAAAGAGATATTAAGTAATAGAATTGAGATTTTTGGCTAGAGAATAAAAGACAAGAGAATAGCTAAAAATATCTCCTTAAACGATAGGCTAAAGATATTAATATCCTTTCTCTTATATTAATAGAACTCTTAAATATTAAGCCTAGCTTAATAAATATACTTATAAATACTATACTTATATACTCTAATAATTTATTAACCTATAGTATATAATAAAAGTCCCCTATATAACTATCTAAGGACTTATTAGGGGAACTAGTACTTATTAAACTAAGGAGATCTCTTAATATATTATTATAAGATAAGAGAAAAGATTAAGTTAATTAGACTTAAAAAAGATATACTACGTAAGACTAATAAGATAATATAGGAGTAATAAACAAGATACTCGCTAACTATTTTACTTTTATATTTTAGCCTTAATAAAGGAAGTTAGATTTCGCCCTTATAATAATAGACGAGACTTTAAAAGTTAATATTAAATTAATCTTAGCTACTAGCTTCTATTAGAGTTATATATACTTAGACTATACTCTCTCCTCTATAACCCTTAGCGAACTTAATAAGGAAATCAAGTAGAAAGAGATTTCCTTTAATTTACTAGATATTAAAGGCCTAGTAAAGAAAAAAACTAAAGAGGAGATATTATAGTAAACTATCTCTATAGAATACTATAACTTAATAGAAGTCTTCTTTAAGAGAGCCTCTAATATACTAGCGCCTTATCGCTTAATAGACTATAGAGTAGAGCTAAAGGAAGGATATTCTGTAGAAAAGCTTTACTAAAGCCTTTTATACTTATAATCCCTCTTAAAGCTATAGACTATCTAGAAACATCTTATTAAAATCTTAATAAAGGGTTTATCTCTTTAAGCTAAATACTATATACTTCCCCTATACTATTTATTAAGAAACCTAATAGTAGTCTACGATTTTATATTAACTACTAGAAATTAAATACTATTACTCGAAAGAATTAGTACCCCTTACTATTAATTAATAAGATACTCTTATATCTAAGTAAGACTAGGATCTTTATAAAGCTTAATATTTATTAGGCTTTCTATTAAATTTATATATACTTTAATTCTAAAAAGCTTACGACTTTTTATACTCGATACAAAGTATATAAATACAAAGTACTTTTATTTAGACTTACTAATAGACCCTTTATATTATAGTACTATATAAACGATACTCTAATAGACTACTTAGATATATTTTATACTATATATCTCGATAATATCTTAATCTATTTAGACGACCTACTAGAATATCCTAAATATATATATAAGGTACTCTAACGTTTAAAGGAGTATAGACTATAGGTTAATATTAAGAAGTATAAGTTTAATATAACTCGAACGAAATATTTTGGTTTTATTATTAGTACTAATAGTATTCAAGTTGACCTTAATAAGGTTGTAGCTATACAGGACTAGAAGTAGCCTAAGATAGTAAAAGTAATATAAGTATTTCTAGGGTTTTATATAGATTGATTGATTGATCCTTTTAACGTCCTGTGTAAGTCGAAGACTATAGTAGGACGGTTGGTTTTTAGGCCAACTAGTCTAGTAATACAGTATATGAAAATACAAACAAACAAGCTAGGGAAGTAGTCAATTTGTTCCAAGGGACATTGAAGGTCTAGCCCTAGTATAAACAAAGGAAATAAAAGTGTATATTAGGGATTTTAAGCCGCTAGTTCGTCTAGTTCGTCCTCCCCTAGCTCTTCTACCTCCTGCCTAGCTAAGTACCACTTCCTAGTAGTAATTCCAGTCTCTTTTAAGAAGCCTAGAGTCTTCTTAATTCTAGTATTCGTATACAACAAGAGCGGTAGACTAAGCCTAGTACCCTGTAATTCGTTTTCTAGCCTCTTCCTAGCTACTTTTAGCTTCTTATAGCTAAGCAACAAGTGCTCAGTTGTCTCCTTCTTGCCATAATGACATAGGTCGTTAAGCGAGTACCCTAGTCGATATAAGTACGACTTTAGGTAGCCGTGACCTAGCTTCAGCTGGTAGAACGCGCTCGCTAGCTCTCGCTTAGTCCTAGGGGGTAGTTGGTTAATTGATTGATTGATTGCTCCTTTTAACGTCCTGTGTAAGTCAAAGACTATAGTAGGACAGTTGGTTTTTAGGCCAACTGGTCTAATAATACAATATATGAAAATACAAGCTAGGGAAGTAGTTAATTTGTTCTAAGGGATATTAAGGGTCGAGCCCTAGTATAAACAAAGGAAATGAAAGTATGTACTAGGGTTTTTAGGCCGCTAGTTCGTCTAGTTTATCCTCTACTAGCTCTACTAGCTCTCTCTCCTCCTCCTGCTATCTAGCCAAGTGCTACTTCCTAGTAGCGATTCTAGTCTCTTTTAAGAAGTCTAGGGTCTTCTCAATACTAGTTTTCGTATATAATAGGAGCTATAGGTCAAGCCTAGTGCCTTATAACTTGTCTTATAGCCTTTTCCTAGCTGTTTTTAGCTCCTTACAACTAAGCAGCAAGTGTTTAGTTGTCTCCTTCTTACTATAACGATATAGGTCGTTAAGCGAGTATCCTAGTTAATATAGGTACGACTTTAGGTACCTATAGTCTAGCTTTAGCTAGTAGAACGTATTAGCTAGCTCTTGCTTAGTTCCAGGGGGTAGTTAGATTTTAGTATATAGCTTCTATAAGAACTACTTTTTATAGCTAGTAGGGTTTCGATTGGGTTATAAGTCGTATTAGTCTAGTAGAGCTAGCTAGTCATTAGTCTTAGCTTTCTTAATCTAATTACCTAGGTAGGCAAAGCTAGTTTCGTACGAACTAGGGGCCATTGTTGTAGCTGCCTTAACTAGTGAATTGGCTAGTTCGTTTCCAGGAACGCTAGTATAGCTAGGGACCCACTCTAGTGTAATTGAGGCTCCTTTGCTTCTAACTAGCTCTATAGCTAGGCTAGTCCGAATTTAGTAGGCCTGGCCTAGGTCGTCTAAGGGGGATTTTAGCCAAAGTAAGGCAGCCTAGTTGTCTGAGTAGACCTTGAAAGCTAGGCCTAGTAGGGCTATATCGCTAGTGTACTCGACTGCCTAAGTAACTACCTCTAGCTCCCTATTATAGACTAGCTACAAAGGACCTAGGTTAGACTTGTTTTTAAAGGTAGGGGAGCTAGTAGGGCTAGGGTTGTTATCTAGTATAGCTAGGCTAACCCCTATTCTAGTTAAATTTTTGTCTAAAGTTAATGATATGTCTATATAAATCAATAAATAGCCTAGTTATAAGGTTAACAAGTAAGCTAGGGCAGCTTTGTCCTTTAGAAGCTCGCTTATTTCGACTATATAAGGGGTAGTCTTATTCCAGGGGGGGTACTTAAAGTAATAGATAAGTTCTAGTAAGTCTAGGTTAACTAGCCCCTAAATCGAGTTCTAAATTTATACTAGTTAAATAAGTTGATTTTTAAAAACTCGAATTAGCGAAGTTGTGTTTTTAAGGATTTTTCTTAATTAGTTTATAACTTTAAGGATTGAACTAGAGGAACTAGTGTATTTTAAAGTAAAGTTGATTTCTACCCTAATTAAATGGCTGGGAGCTAGCTTTAGGGCCCTAAAAGCGTATTATCGTATACTAGCGTTAAGTCGTACACTAGGGGGGGCTAGGGCGGCCTCTACTTCTATTAGCAAAATAAGGGCTATTTTAAAGACTCCTAATATTTTCTGTAGACCTAGGTTCTAAAGAGCCTATAGGGGCTTTTTGAACTGTACTTAGCCCCTCTACTAAATAGGGGACCTGTAATTGGCTATACTAGTGATATATGCTAGGTATAGCTATTATAAAGCAAATAGGGATAGTCCTTGTCTAGAATTAGCTAGCCTAGTTATCCTTTAGAAAGCTAATCTAGCTTGTAATATATATATTACTACGTACTATTTAAAAGAAAGGCCAGGATTAAACCAAATACCTAGCTACCTAACGACTTCCTTAAGTTATACGATTTCTTAGTTTAGTAGTTGTAAACTAGCTATTTTAGCTTTCTTTAATATTATAAAGTAAATAAACTTTGTTTTCGCTAGGTTAAATTAGATTATGTCCTTAGCCCCTAGTTTGTATAGCCTAGCTACTTCTCTTTCGAGTATTCTAATATTCTTTTTTAAACTAGTAGTTAAGACTACTAGTACAATATTATTGATATATAAAAGGACTTTAACTGTAGCTAGCCTAGGGAATAGGCCACGAATATAGATTAGAAATAGTATAGGTAATATAGGGCTACCTTATAGTATTCTAGTATTAATTATACTAAATTCCTCTATTTAACTACGACCTCTAATTATCTTTTTTCAAGATTTTCGTTTTTTAACTAGAACTTTACTAATTCACTTGTTTTTATTCCTTTCTTTAGGAAAAATACTCTTTAGGGCTTATATTTCTTAAGAAAAATAGTATATCCTCCCCTAAACTAATAGCTAGCTCCCTAGGCGCCGATTTCGACTTTAGAGCCTTATATAAAGGCCCTCTAACCTCAAGCCCCTCCCCCTTTAGCCTACTATACTTAAACCTAATATTAGATATAGAAATAAAGCCTTCGAGCTTTATACTTCCTTCTTTATCTACTAGCCTAACTACTAGTATAGCTACTAGTACAGCTACTTGTCTTATTACTTTCAAGTTTAGTTTTAATCCCCTTAAAAGAGAATACTTGTTACTAATTAAAATTCCTGCCTTAGGCTAGTAACTTAAAAAAGGATAGCTATTATTAATTAGATTTTTAGCCCTAGACTATATAGTCTTCTTAAATAAAAAACGTAGACCCCCTAAATCACGTGTTTAAGGCTAAGAGCCTAGGACTAAAGAACTAAGGACTCAAGACTATAAAACCTAAGACCTAGGAAACTAGGACCTAGGAACCTAAGAACCTATCTCTTTAGCTAAGGCTAAAATCTTAAAGGCTAAGGACCTACTTTTATAGGCCTATACACTTACTAAGTTATATGACGAGTAGTCTAGACTACTAGACCTACTCGAACTCTTCCGCGAATACACTAAAAAAGAGAAGCTTTATACTTTAAATATAATAGCTTCTTAAATAGCTAACTTAAAAATAGTAACTTGTAATATTAAGTCTAAAACGAAGGCCTTAGCCTTAGTAAAGCCTAGAACTACTAGTACTACTAGTACTACTAATTAGACCCCCCCTATATATACTACTATAGCTAATAAACTAATAACTAGCTCTAATTAAACAAAAATCCTTAAAAACCCTAAATAAAGTAATTTGAGTTTAAAAACTATTTACTTAAAATCTACTTTAGAACCTAGTTTTAAGGATAAGCGACTTATCTTAATTACAGGATAAGTTATAGGACGGGTTATAAGACTAACACACTTCTTTTTACTAGCTATTAGGAATATATTTAATAAGACCTTTTTAAATAAAAGGGTTAAGGGACTAGTAGTTATTACTATTTTAAAATCCTTAAGCTAGAACTTAGTAGTTATTACTACTAGCTCCTTTTTAGCTAACTACCTTCTCGAGAAATAAGCTATCTAGGAGCACGTGACTCCTTTTTAGACTACTTAAAAAGATAAACTCTAGTATAAGGTAGTACTTTATAGTATTCTTACTACCGATTTTAATATACCTAATAGTATAAAGCTAGTTATTAATAAGATAAAGACCTTTAATAAGAACCTAGTTTTAATTAGGACCCTATACTAGCTTATAGCACCTAAAAAACGTCTTAACTAGTATATTAAGTTAGTAGTAGTTGCCTTTGCTATAGCTACTAAAGCTAATAGAGCTATTCGATATAAGCTCTATATAGCTAGTATTAGCGTACGAGTTGAAAAGCTGTACTCTATAGCCCCTATAATATAGTACTAGAAATACTAAGGCTATAGTTACTTAAATAGCTACTATAAATATACCCTTACTTATAAGCTTTATAAGGAGAAGTATATAATATAATAATATATATATAATATATATAATACTAAGGGTACTAAATGTCCTTATCTAGTACTTAAATACACTAATTATAAGAGTATATATATAGCTAATTTTAA
>NXFV01000412.1:0-46479 GCA_002803225.1 Gamarada debralockiae | reverse complement strand
TCTTTGGAGGTACAACTGATTGGAAGGTGGTGAAACAGAGCTCTGTTTCGACGTCTACAACTAAAGCTGAACTGCTGGCGGCCTCGACGGTCTGTACCTGGCTACTCTAGTACCAACGATTCTTCGACAATATCAAGCTGAATATCGATCAACAACTCACAGCGTACTGCGATAACCTACAAACAGTTCGATTGATGATGAAGGAGTCTCCGAAGTTGATCACTAAGCTCAAGCATGTGGACATACACTAGCATTGGTTGCGGGAACATACAGCTAAGGGAACCATCAAAATCGAGTGGATTGAGACGTCAGCGATGCCTGCGGATGGCCTTACTAAGCCTCTAAGTACTCAAAAACACGCTACGTTCATAAAACAGCTCAATATGGTTGATATTAGAGGCCTATTGGCTCAAATTGGGGGTTAGCGTACATGCGTACATGCGATGTTGATATGTTGCTAAATACGGCTAGATTGGATTATTTTCCTTGCTCTGTTATACGCTCTTTTAAGCTGTCTATCTATCTCCTTTATTTGGATTCTACAGGTTAATCGATATCTCTCTAACCTGGGGGGGTGTGTCAGATGAGACTAGCTCTGGTTGTTACTATGCGTTGGCATGTGACCGATGTGTCACATGATGAGTCACATAGTAGACTCATCTGTGATTTCTACCTAGTATATGGTTCTGGAGCCTACAGCTGCCTATAACTGCCTATTGTTCAGACAGTTCATATAAGCTTCAATAGCTAGAGTCTTCACTCCAGAGATATCTATCAATACATGAATTTACCTCATAATATCGTCTGATTCGACAATTCAGCCCTCAGGTTGTCGCCGACTGTCACACCCACATCCTAACGTTGCGAGACTTAGGCTTCCATCTTCAGCCTAATCTTTGACTAGTCACTTTTCAATTATGCGTCTTATCAACGTTGAAACATTCGAAATTCATGACTTCACAGGGAAGGAAATTCCTCCCTACTAAATCCTCTCACATAGTTGAGGCGACGAAGAAGTTTCCTTCCAGCAGATGTTGAAAAGAGAAGCTCTGCCGCAATCGGAAGGGCTTGAGAAGATACGCTATACCTGCGCTCAGGCTAAGGAAGATGGGCTCAAATGGGCATGGATTGATACATGCTGCATTGACAAGACGAGCAGTGCTGAGCTAAGTGAGGCAATTAATTCGATGTATGGGTGGTATGGAAACGCCTCAGTCTGCTATGCCTACCTCATTGACGTCCCAGCTGGCGAGAATGTCTCGGCTCCTAATTCGTTCTTCCGACAATCTGCATGGTTCCTGCGCGGTTAGACCTTGCAGGAACTCATTGCACCGACATTCATCATATTCTACGGACAGAAGTGGAACCGCATAGGCAGTATCAAGGATCTCTACAGTCTTATCGTGGAAACAACCGGAATCTCAGAGACTCTGCTAAGGCACGACCAAGAGCCATGGCAATTCAGCGTCGCAGAAAGGATACATTGGGCTTCGAAGCGACAGTGCACGAGAATTGAAGACGGCTTATTGTCTGATGGGCCTATTTAACATCAACATGCCTCTACTTTATAGAGAAGGAAAGAAGGCATTTCTCAGATTACAAGAGGAGATTATAAAGCAGACGGATGATCATTTACTCCTAGTATGGACCGTTCCAGAAGATAGTTCCCGATCTTGGACATTGGGGGGTGTCTTTGCCGAATTACCCGCCGACTTCGGCGACTCTTCAAACATCCGGGTACTTCGCGAGGAGATCAGAGGTGCCTCTAGCGTGGTCAAGGGTCTGCAGATGGACGTTTGTCTGAGACAGGTCAAATTTCCCAGTACTTCACATCTTTACTGGCGTAACCCAGGCTACGTGATTTTCTACGCATTCCTAACTGCGGCGACACCAGCAATCCTCGGACAGCACGAAGATCGATAATTCTCTTGGTTCGGAACGACTTAGGTTCTGACAGCCATCCTTCAAGGCCCGGTTCATCACCCCCAGGCATCTTATCACGGAATGCAACTTCGACTTATCTCGTGAACCTGGTCTCTTCAGACAGATTCATATCCATGAACATGTGGTGCCCCACGACCTGTATCGATATCGACACGGTTGTATCTACCTTTATCTTCAGGGCCTTCCGATGTCCCTTCAGCACAATTATGAAGGTTACGCAATTGGCCCACTTGACTACAAGGTGTCTATCATCGATAGATCAGGATTCTACGAATCCTCTGTGCACAAGGACATCATATACATCCCGGATCGGGACTTCAATGATAAACTGGATTCCGTAAGGATGATCGTGAAAATAGGTAGCGAAAGGGGGCGGCCGCTATTTCTCCTCGTTATCGGATTGGTAGAAGAAGCTGTCCTGTGCGAGCTGCCCCAATTCAAGCAATAGAGGCACCTCAAGGACATCGCACGCGAATATAGAACGTCGATTCTTTCTCACCCTTGAGTTGAAGTTGCGGACAAAGTTGGCGACCTGGCATTTGCGAAGCTTGAACTTCACGATGTCGAAGTCTAGGTGATGTTCCATCGAGAGCATAAAGGAGAACCGGGCGGCGAAGTGGTTGGCAAAAGAAAGCACTATCTTACGATCTTCACTTTCGGCTGGAACAAACGGGCGACAACGGCACTTCCAATGGCGGCGTATCCTATTGAAGACCTGGCTACTTCTCAGTTTAATGAGTCATAGCTGTTTTGGGATGATGGACACGGAATACGGCAAGGGAATGCGAGAGCAAACCTCTGAATGTCATCACCTTTAAGGCCACTAGTCCGAACTATTTCCAATAAATGCCGGCAGTATTACCCTTCAAACATTTACTATAGCAGGTAACTTCCCTGTAACACCTCCGGTAATCAGTTTTAGCGGGCCTGTCCTCGGCTCCATCCGCACGCTCCTCCACGACGAGGCTATATCAAGGCTAAGAAACGCCCAACGGAAGTGTTACGGCTTCGTTCAACTGCTGACCTTCATTACCCCTAGAAATCCCAACAAGACCCCATTTTAAGGGCTTCTACTCTTTCTAGATGTTTGTTACCTTCCCCGTCCACACGAACCTCAAGACCTCGCTATAAAAGAAAATGACCGAAAGACAGGAATCCAATTTCAGTCCAGTACCATGTTTACTTGTACAGGCAAGGTGGCAAGTTTCTTCAATCACCGTATCATGGTCTATCCACCACACCTTACACAAGATTATGTTTTTATCATCGTCCCGGACACATGGATCTTCCACGACAAGGCAGAGGGTATGTTCCCCTTTCTGTCGCTCATTTTGCCAACCGCGTTCTAGGAACCGCCAAAGAGGTAGCTCTTGGCTGTAGCTCTAACCCTACGACTACACCGACATAAACTTCACAGATGTTCCTCAATGTAATCCAGTCAACCTCGTCCCTTCTGTTATATACTATTGAGCACCTTGAAAATTGCTAAGTCTAGCTTCGTTCCTGGAGGCTCTTTCGGGGAAACCGCGACCGGTTTGCGACCTGTATAAATAAATTCTATCGGGATCTTTGATCACGTGCAATCTACCAACTAATTTGCTATTATTTGCTACTTCATCGAACAAAATTCATCCTAGGGCTAGGACTTGCTCCTTTCAAGGCATCGGGAGCGCGTCACTAACAACCAACCGGCGCGGGAGGCAGGGGTACGAAAATGCGGGGTCCGCTTGCCCAAAACTAGCTGCCAAGCCTTCTCCCGGAAGGGTTTGGTCTTCCGCCGGAAACGGATGGGATCGCACGTGATTCTTATCCTTCCCACATTTTGTTGAGAGTTTGGGGGCCTTGGAGCATTAGAGCCTGAGGCTGACGTGGCCCACTCTTGGAACTGGACAACCTATAAGAGGTAGCCTGTACTTTGTAGGCAAGGCATTTGAGCTAGTAATCGCAATCCGAGATTTCCCCCCATAACTGCTACTGTATACTGCGTTACTGTGTGATCCTTTACTACTAGTGTTGCTACTAGCTTATGATTAGTTGGAGAGCTGTGCGCGTAGTCTGCAGGGCATTTCTGATGCTCGGGATTATTGCGATATGCGCCACGTCGCCTACTGCAATGGACTTTTGAACCATGTCAATTACAGTAAGAATTATTTCTATTCGCTGTTCGGTCTGCAAAGGAAAAACAGCAACGCCCCGAAATCAAGCAAGCTGCATGGGATTTTTGGTCGCCTAGTCATATACGACTTTTCAAGCCACGCATTTCACATTACAGCTTTTTTTTTCCCTGCGTTCTCTACCACCATTGCCTCAAATTTATTATAAGTAGGCCCTCCGCTCGATCTTAAGCTATGGACGTCTGAACGAAGCATCTTTAACTCTCACTTATCGTCTCGGCGAAGAAGCCTCAGGTTCCCGCTTTATTCGCATTACCCCTGCCTTTGACTTCAGGAAGCTGGCAGTCATAACCAGGGTCTCCTCGATCTCAAAGCCTTGGGTCAGCCGAGATCGATGATGTCCTTACCAGACATCATGGATCTCGGGACAAATTCACCAAGCCAAGCCATAATGGATCCCTCTCTCAGCCTAGCGACAGATGCTACGGGGCAATTGTCATACGGACGTGAAACCTCAACCGGTCAAAGTTTCCCACATCGCCGACGGCAATACACACATTCTGAATGGCAATCAAAGAAAGATCTCATCGAAGAGCTCTACATTAACTCACGCCTCTCGCTCGACAAGGTTATGGAAGTTCTTTCCCAGAAACCTCACAACTTTCACCCTACGTAAGCCTCGAACGCTCGTCGCAGAATTCCGCAGAACATAAGCTGATTTTTAATAGACGCAAGATGTACAAAGAAAAGTTCGAAAACTGGGGATTTTTTAAAAACTGCACTGCAAAAAGAGTGAGCAGTTTTCTCCACCAGAAGACGGTGAGGGATGCCGTTGGAAAAGTGACGACATTCGGTCGAGATAGGGAAGAGCGAAATCAAAAGATTGAGAAATACTTGAAGAGGACGAAGAAGACATTGCAGGAGTGTATCGAAACAGAAGATCAAGGACATGTTACAGTCGATACCATCTCTACGACACCCTCGCAGGCAAGAACAATAGATGGTTCAGATATCAATCCAAGTTTGACCGATTCCCAATACACACAGAATAGTTACGAATACAACTGCCCCTATCGACTGGGGGCAAAATTTCGCTTGATCGAAAACTTCCCAAGGTAATTTTCCCACACTAAAGGCACCTTGCAAATATAGCTAATAACTTTATCTAGTGGCGCTACTTATCAAGGAGACTCGTTTGGAGACCATTCATACATCGACATTGAGGAAGACAGAGAGTGCACTCCACAGTGTCTTTGCCACAAGCACGACACATTACAGGCTTTCACTTTTGTAGTGAATAAGTCCGGAGATAAATTAGAAATCACAATCTTTAGTGATAGTTTGCATTTAGAGCTTATTACTCTTCTCCCTCCTCGGGATGTGGAAGACTTGCAATTGCAAACCCGAGATCGGACTATCAACGGACTTGTGCTCCTCAAACACTACCACACGCTTCATAACCGACTGGCTACTCTCCGCTCTGCACCTCCCTACAGCCAAACAAGCTCATCTCTGACTTTAGAGATAGAGCTCCTCGTAGAAGGGCTTCTAGGAGACGGCGAGGTGTTCAAAAGCTTGGGATACGAGAGCTTATACGAATGCGGCTTCCTAGATTACGACCTCTGGAAGAGGTTCCAGCAACAGAAAATCGAGAGAGACATAGCCGCCCTAGATGAGGCTTTCTGCGCAATTGATGATGTGGAAGAAACAATACCTTCTCCTGTCCCAAACTCCCTTCGCAAAGAGTCTTTGTATGCTCAATTCGCAGCCGATCCTGTTGAACCTGTTGAACCTGTCGTTAGACCGGATATTGGTTTCGGGGAGTCGTCCCAGTCTCCCTTCTCCGTGAATCCCGATGGTCTACACAACATAGAGTTTCTACCTATTATCGAAGAATTCAATGACTACAGGGAGCCACTTGACGCGATCCCGGCCGTTCGTGATGGCGTTTGGGGGACGCCACTATCCGGAGCAGTAAATCGAGGACGCGAAATAGTAGCGCGCATCCTCCTCAACCGCGGAGCAGATATGAACGTTTCTGATGACCAAGGGGGGACGCTACTATCCATAGCAGCAAGTGACGGACACGAAGCAGTAGTGCGCCTCCTTCTCGGCCACGGAGCAGATATGAACGTTTCTGATGACCAAGGGTGGATGCCACTATCCATAGCAGCAAGTAAAGGACACGAAGCAGTAGTGCGCCTCCTCCTCAACCATGGAGCAAATGCGAACGCTGGGAGCTTCTGGTGGGGGACACCACTACACCAAGCAGCGATTCGAGGACACGAAGCAGTGGTGCGGCTCCTCCTCGACCGCGGAGCAGATACGAATGTTCGTGATGGCGTTTGGAGGACGCCACTATCCGGAGCAGCAAATCGAGGACACGAAGCAGTGGTGTGGCTCCTCCTCGACCGCGGAGCAGATACAAGCGCTAGTGATTACTGGGTAGGGACGCCACTATCTGAAGCAGTAAATCGAGGACACGAAGCAGTGGTGCGCCTCCTCCTCGACCACGGAGCAGATATGAACGTTCGTGATAACCTAGGGTGGACGCCACTATCCAGAGCAGCAAGTGAAGGACACGAAGTAGTGGTGCGCCTCCTCCTCAACCACGGAGCAGATATGAACGTTTCTGATGACCAAGGGTGGACGCCACTATCCATAGCAGCAAGTGAAGGACACGAAGCAGTAGTGCGCCTCCTCCTCGACCGCGGAGCAGATATGAACGTTCGTGATGGCGTTTGGGGGACGCCACTATCCAGAGCAGCAAGTGAAGGACACGAAGCAGTGGTGCGGCTCCTCCTCGACCGCGGAGCAGATACGGATGTTCCTGATGGCGTTTGGGGGACGCCACTATCTAGAGCAGCGAGTCGAGGAGACGAAGCAGTGGTGCGGCTCCTCCTCGACCGCGGAGCAGATACGGATGTTCCTGATGGCGTTTGGGGGACGCCACTATCTAGAGCAGCGAGTCGAGGACACGAAGCAGTAGTGCGGCTCCTCCTCAATCACGGAGCGGATGTCAATACTATCACCATTGAGGGTACAGCTTTGAGTGTCGCCGCAATGAGTGGCCATGATTCTGCCGTCCGCTTGTTACTACATCGGGGAGCAGACGTGCAAACAGCTTTGTGTTTCCTCCGAAAACCGGGCAACTTAGGTTCTGCGACAAGGTTGTTGAAAACAGCATCTCGTGCCCACAATAGTGCGGGAATTGCTGCGAAGCTTCGAAGTCTCCGCCTTCAGTTTGTCCATCAGTATATTTTGATGACAAATGTCGGGCAAGGCTCTTCTACAAAGCGTCGAGACCTGGCTCAGCAATTTCGAAATCACCGAGAGGCATGGGCAGCCAGTATCAGAGCAATGCAAAGCCTCTGCAACGGCGATCGCCCTGCAACCTTCTGCGACACTATCTCATTTCTTTGCCTTGCAAAGGCCATCGCAGAAAGCCTCGACAACAACGACAACGATAACAACAGCCACAACCCTAATTCCCATTACGTTAATGACTTCCTCCGGGACTTAAGCCGATGGAAAGAGTTGTTCAGGTCCGATAAGGAAGAATCTGCTGCCTACGCAGAGACAGTGAAATCCATGTGGAGTGTTGACCTAGACCAGAGGGAAATCGATGACAATGACGTTCTAATCCGCTTTCAACTCCTTGCATCAAGCCTAGTCAGCCGGGCAAATGAAGCATTTGGCCTCGATGTTTTCGGAAACAACGGACTGGAACGCAGTCAGCACAAATGGCGTGAACGAACGGGTCAAGCTCCTCCGAACAGAGACTCTCCTAATCGGAGCCCAGATCTTCCGTTTTCTGAAGTCACCATTCCGCAACAATTAGAACCCGCTTTACTCCGGCCTCCTGATCCCCCTCCTGTCACCAAGACAAAGTCACTCGGGGAAAAAATGGAAGTTGACGAATTAGCTGCTAAAGTAAAGCCTATAGTGGTTCTACTAATGGCAGGAGCAGTGTTCGCAATTGTGATCGTGTTCCTACAAGGTTCGTTTATTACTTCCCATTTTTCTAAATTATACTTGCTAATTTGATTTAATGTACGAAAGTGTTGCGAAATATATCCGCAGGCTTCGCTTGTGATTCTCTTGAAGTTAGAGGAATTAGTACCTTGCAGGAGCGATGTCAGGTTTGGGACATTTATGTGGGCTTGAAGGAAAATCTTATCAGTGGTTCAAGTCTAATTAGTCTGGACGGGAAATTGGATCCAAAGTCATTACATCTTATATAGACTTGCTTGATTTCGTTTGGCGCTAGTAGATTTGTTCCAGTTTCTTGCTCCACGAGGACTCTAGAACCATGAGCTAGCTCTTAGAACCTAGCTTTTACGAATTCTATTGGATGTTTCTCATCATCTGCTTTCTGCTGACTCTCCCTGATATGTTTATTGTTTGCTGACTGTTGCAGGTTTCGGAATTGACCGATTTAACCATCTATTCTACAGTGGTTTTCCAGCCCATTTATACACCCCTAAATCCAACCCCCCTTACCCCTACGCTAATTAAAAGAAAATCACATGTATCCCTAAATCAGCTGGGTCCCTGAAACGAGGAACGAGAGGATAGGAGGCAGGAGTGCGAAGAATGCAGGGGCTGCCTGCCCGGAAAACCGCTGCCAAGCCCTACTCAGAAGGGGTGCTTTGAACGAAGAACGAGAGGAAGGGACAATTAACCAGCGCCCTAGGACGAACACCCAAAAATGCGGGTATTTGCACCAGATATCTCTTCGCCAAGCTTCGTGCTAATTGGATATGTGAGGGTCGTCGCGGATTGGCTGCTGCGTCCAAATTGGTGTGGGTTTCCACGTGATCACGTACCTCTCGCGCCAGGTCAGCTGGTTTCAGGGGCGGGTGCGCAGCGAAGGATGCCCTCTGACGGCTTGAGTAGACTGATTTGCGCCGCGCACTATCAAAACGGTTGCAGAGCCTTTTGAAAGGATGGGATCGCATGTAACTTACCGATTAGGTATAGTATAGTCTGGTTTGATGCCTTTTAGTCTGAATGTTATCGTGAGCGCCTGAGCAGAAGCGGCGAGCTGACTAACGGATTTTGAGTTTGGAAAAATGGAACCTGTGTGCACGATTATCAGCGTAAAGAAGTTACTGCATGAATCTATATGCCTATTACCCTAGGATACCAACAACTTGTATTAGGACCTTATGAGGAAATGAAACCAGGGGAGCGAGTCCTAGTTCAAAAGGTTTCTGTGTACCCTTTCACCGGAGAGTTCTTTGGAAACCCTTGCCGATCTCCAACAATACAGGTAGCTGTTAGAGCACGGAAGTAGTAATATTAATACTGCATTTTCATGTGGAGATCATAACAATCATTAATTCAATTATCCCTTAATCCGGTAAACATATCCACGAGATCTCGCGACTATCTCCTGTCGATACACCCTTCACAGTGAAATCTTCCATCATCCCACGCTCGCACAAAGTCTCAAACAATCTTTCCCTCTGCCACCACAGCTTCAACTTCGCCTTCAAATTTCTCCTGGCTGCTACCCTCTCGATGTCCGAGGCCCTCCCTTGCTTCATCATCCTTCGCAAATAAGCGATCCACATCCTCCAGCTCCAAACCTTTGGTTTCTGGGAAGAAGAAGTAGATGATAGGGACCCAGCACGAATTAAGTACGGCGAAGATGATATAGGTTTTGTAGCCGATATTATTCAGTGCGATAGGCGTGATCTGTACGATCATGTAATTGAAGATCCAATTGCAGGCTGTGCTGACGGAGGAGCCGCGTTGGCGGAGGCGGAGGGGGAGGATTTCGGAGGGGTAGACCCATACTGTTGCTTGGAACCTAGATTGGAGGTTAGCTTACTTCAAGAACAAAGGGGGAAAAAGAAGTTGGAAAAGTACGTACCCAATGGTGAAGGCCCCTTCGAAAAGGAACAGCATCACCGCAGCGCCAATACCGCATGATGTAGCGATGGAGGTGTTGTATTGCACGTTGTAGATGAGGCCAGTTTGGACGATCATTACGGCTGCCATGACGGAAATCATGCTCAGTAGCAATGGTCGTCGTCCGACCCGGTCAATGAGGAGCCATGGGATGAAACTTGCGATGAAGAACCAGGTTTGTAGGAAGCCGGACATGAGTGCTGATAAATGATCTGAGAAATGCAATGAGGTTGAGAATAAAGTGTTGGAATAATAAATCAACGCGTTGATTCCACCCAGCTGCTGGAAGCACTGGATAGCGCAAGCAATGAGGAATCGGCGTTGGGATTGGATAGAGTCGTTCCGAAGGAGGTCGGACCACTTCCCAGCTCCGAGCAAGGCTTCGAACTCGCATGTGCGAATGATATCGGTGTGCAGATTCTCGATATGTTGGGATGACATGTGGTGTTTGTGGAGTCGTTGGAGGACGTGAAGTGAATCGTCGGGACGGGAGTGCGATGCGAGCCAGCGCGGAGATTCGGGAACGATGAGGAGGATGAAAAGCATGGGGACCAGGAAAATGCATTGGAGGATGCAGGGGACGCGCCAGGCGAAAGAGGTTGTGTAAGATTGAGTAAAACCATAGTCGATCCAATATGCCAGGAAGATTCCTAGGTTGAGAGTTGAGAGCTGCATGCAAACATCTGGTCCATACTTTGTCAGATCTGGTTGTTAGAAGGAAAAAGGGAGAAGGACGTACACAATCCTCTTGTGGCTTTGGGCGAGAACTCAGATTGGAACACTGGTACAGTGCTATTGATGAAGCCCATACCAACACCACTCACCACTCGGGCGACGACCATATGTGTTCGAGTATAGGCGGTGGCCTGAAGCAAGGCTCCGATGATCATTATTACGACTCCTGTGGCGATTGATTTCTTTCGTCCAATTGCCTCTCCGAAGATGGAGGTGGAGACGGAGCCAAAGAAACATCCTACTTCGTAAATCGCTACAATTAATCCAGTGATTGTCGCACTAGGAGTATCGAAGGTATCTTTGAAGGCTGTGGAATTGACAAGGCTAGGGTTTCTGTCAGTGGGTCATCTCAATTGGCAGAACAGAGACGCATACCCTCCCATGAGGCCGTTGTCGTATCCAATGAGCAAAAACCCAAGACAGGTGAGGGCCGTGACGGCCGTAAAGAGCAATCGACCCTCGAGACCTGCCATGTTGACTGACAGACGATGACAGACGAGCGAGATATGTTTTTGATATTGTGTGAGGCAATTAAGCCTCGGAAAGGCGGAGATAGCCTAGTTTTTCAGACCTCTAAAAAGGTTTGAACGATCAGAGATCGACGCAAAAACATTTCGGACTCTCCTCAAAATATATACTTTTGACCCCTACCTACGCTCGGCTCCCCACAAGGAGCTTCATGAATCGAGTGATAATAGATCAGCGGTGTGACTAGCATGAGGTTTGTCCCCGTGGGGTAAAGTGCGCATCGTTAGTGGAAGGAAAAATGGTCAGGATTTGCAGGATGCTCGGCTGGCATTTCCCGGTCGGCAGTCGAAAGACACCAAAACGGCAATGAGCAGGGGAGCGCGCACACCATTTCATAACCCCCTGCGTTTTAGGTCTTGCACCGCGCAGTAACGCCCGCCCCGGAGATTTCCAAGCAAAACCCGTCATTTCCCCTCCATCCAAACAAGACATTGCATCTCCCCCACAGAAAGAACCCATATCAGTCCCCGACGTCCTGCATTTGACCACGTCGGCGTTTGCTTACACTTTCCCTCGTCCCGTTTTCGATATATATCCTCAAATCACGTCCCCAAATTGTCCATCTCTCTCACTTCCGTCAGTCGCCGGTTGCGACCTCCTGCTGTACCATCAGACGATGGCCGTTCCACACAACATCCTGCCTCCCATCGGTAACGTAACCAGCGCCCCAAACATGCCTAACAATGCCATGACTGGAATGAATCCGGCCACAGGCCAGCAGGATTCAAACGCCGACATCATGGCAAGACCCCAGCTTCCCCAAGCTCCACAGACTGCACAGGACCCTCCTCGTCGTCCCCCGGGCCCGCCTTTAGATACTATGCGCGCGTACCGTGCATGTCTGAACTGTCGGAATAGGAAAAGCAAATGTGATCTGGATGTCAATAACGGAAGACCGGTGAGTTGTGGCGCGTTGCTTTGAGTATTGAGATGGTTTGATACTGCGAATGAATCCGAATGAGCGTGATCAACACGTGATTGACGTTGTGGCTGTCGGACAAAGGCCCAGATGAAGCAGAGTGTAGTGTATCGTCCTCTACACGGAGCGCTCAGCGGTCAACGCATTGTCCCATCCAATAACTCAGCACTTCTACCCTTGATGGCATCTTCTCTTTCCGACTAAAGTCGACTACTCTCCTCATCTCAAGCAACTTGTTTTCGTCTCATCTATGTACACACCGCGTTCACTACTGACTACCACCCCAGCCCTGTCGCAGATGTCAAAGGGAGAACAAAGAGTGTGTTCTGGGAGAAAGTCATCGAGGTGGACGTCGAGTAAGGAAGAAACCTAAGCTTGAGGAAGGAGCCTCGAGCAGTCCTGCACTTTCCAACAGCCAGACTCCGTCATTTAATTCTCCGGCAAATCCTACTCCGAACTACAGTCCCGTTCCAGTTCAACATACACCACAACAAGCCTCCCAGCCTTTCCACAGTCGATACGATACCCGGCAAGAACCACCGTTTTCCTGGCAACAGCCTACTCCGACGAATACAGCAACACCAGATACCACTTCAAGACATACGGATCAAACTCATGTAAGCAATCCTCACCTATTATACTTCCTGCACTTCATGGACTGATCCACGGAGCAGATCACGAGTCCAGCAAACGGGCACCATTTCCGTCAACGAGCCGAATCAACCATCAGCCTCGTTGGCAAGCCAGGTGTTCAGGAGAATATCGCATCGGCAGATCTACAAAATCCCTCGGATGCGCTCGAAATACTAGCCCAGGTAGCTGATCGAGCTGATGACGGTGACTCTCCGGGCAGTTCGCAAAAGGATAACAATCAAGCCCAGGAACTCAGGCCTACCCCTCGACGACAAGACCCGAGTCCACCGACAATGGACGATCGCCTACACTACAAGCCCGTCCAGGACGGCATGATGACCCCAGAGATGGTCTATAATTTGTTCTCAAGCTACGAAGAATTCTTCCATCCATACTTTCCCATCATTCCACGGGAAACATTCGACCGAACGAGGCTTCCTTGGCTGTCACGTCGTGAGCCACATTTATTTTCAGCAATCCTTACCATTGCTTCAAAAGACAATGAAAGGGTACATCAAGTGTGTTATGATCACATGCAACAATTGATATCGATGATTTTGGCAGGTGCAGATGCGGAAGTGGAAGCTGTTGAAGCCATGTTACTTCTGTCGCAATGGGTTTCGCATCGTCCACAAGCCTCTATTGCTGTTGGTCGGGGAGAAGAAGATCGGGTTACCTGGATGTACATCGGTACTGCTTTACGATTAGGGTACTTCCTCGGAATTGATCGGACGTCGTTCAAGAGCGATCCTAACGAAGACCCCGCAAAATTCAATCGAAAGAGACTCGTCTGGGCCGCATGCTATATCTGCGATCGTCAGGTCTCAGTTCGACTTGGGAAAGGATTTTGGGCACGAGGCCCTGGGCCATTGTCTGGACTGAAGTCTGAGGACTTCCCAACCCTACAACCAACTTCACAACATGCAGACAATTGGGCTATGATCTTTCAAGCAAATCTTGAGTTGACCCAAATCTTCTCGAACGTCCATGACATCTTGTACTCTTCCAAGGGCCATGGTTGGAAAGAAATGCTCGAAGGACGGTACGCCAAGTATTTGGATGATTTCAGGACCAGCATAAGAAGTTGGAATGATGTGTGGGGTACTTTGGTTTGTGAGTATCTCCAGCAACTAGGAAAATGTGATTTGATACTGACTTATCAGGCTCCGCCCGTCTCAAAGCAAGCCTCCTCCTTACATACGACTACCTCCGCCTCTACGTCAACGCCTTCGCATACCAAGCAACTATCTCCCGCGCCCTAATCTTCCAACGAGACAGCCAACACGCACCCAACCGTCCCATGCCGTTAATCAACGCCTCCGCCCCCGACGCTCGCTTCATCTACGAAGCGCTCGACGCCGCGAAATCCCTGCTCTCCACATTCAACAATTTCGTCGACCCAGAAACCTTGCGCTATATGCCGTCCTCTTACTACCTCTTCATCATCTACAGCGCCGTCTTCCTCTACAAAGCACGCTCTACAACCACCATCACAGAAGAAGAACGCATCGGCGTGAAGCGAATGATCAACCAAACAATTGAACGTCTCCAAAAAGCGTCCATGGGCTCAAACCACATGGGCTCTCGCTATGCCCGCCTCTTACAAATGCTCTGGCGCAAAGCGCCCAAACGCACCGAGCACCGCGAAGCTCGTCGGCAATCCATCGACACGCGAATGCATGGCCAAGGTCAGGGTCTGCCTCAAGACCCCAATAATCCTGGCCTAGCGAACTTCGATCCGAATCAGCAATTCTTGGGCATGAATCAAGGGCAGATGGGCTTAGCGCCGCCGGGGACGTTTAGTTGGTTGGATTTGGGAGCGACGTGGAATTTTGCGACGCAGAACAATAACAGTGTTAGTGGGAGTAGTGGAGAGATGGATGATGCCTCTTTTGATACGGGGATGAGTCCTTTTGATATGAGTCTAGTGACGGATTATAGTTTGTTGGAGGGGGATAATCCGAATTTGATATTTTAGTGTGGGGTGGGGTTGGTTGGGGTGCAGTGTTCGATTGGTTTGATGTTGGCATTGGAGTTGGGCGTTCTCTGGTGTTCGGATGATAAGCCGCGAATGAAACGTGTTGGGGTAAGGAACTGGAGTTCGGTTTGATATTGGGGAAGAGGAAAAGTTGGAAGAGCCTGTGAATGAATCTTTGTTACTGTATATACATGACGCCCTCCTCGAGCCTCACGCAATTGGTGGGGCTTTGGTAATTAAATCTCATATAATGTCACTCTATCCATCCACTAGCGGTTGACCAACCTATCACTTCCTCATCTCACTCTTCCACCTCCCAAACTCCATCCCGAAGCCCCCTTTTCCACCATCAACCACCCCATCACCAACCACATCTGCCCTCGACACACTCCCAAGCTCAACAAGCGGCAATAAACTCGGTCGTCCATGCGCGCATTGAAACGGAAACGCCGTATCCGCCAACCTCCTAACCAAAACCTCGCACTGGTCCTTGCTCAACACATCATTGAACATAATTGCGCTTCTGCAAGCGCGGGAATTGAGCATATCGAGGATGCCTTGAGGGCAGGTGTGGATTTTCGTAAGCCAGGCTTTGCTATCCGGTTCTGATATAAGATTGGTGGAGCTGGTGATAGGGGCAGTGTGGGAGGAGGGTTTGGAGTTCGAGTAAAGTTCCGTGCGGATAAGATCAATGAGCAGTTTTGGGTCGCTTTTGCATCGTTCGATGATGCCTGGTGGAAGGCTGCGGATGGTAAACTTTTGCTTGCCATTCCCTACTTCGCTTCCTTTCCTTTTGATACCTGGTTCCGGACTGGGAAGATCATAACAAACCCCCCACGACGCAAAATGCCCCCGCTCTGTTCTCAAAAGTTCAATGTCCTTCTCTGATACCTCGAACAAAATTCCCTTCTCCAAATACATTGTCTCGATTCTCGATTCGCTTGGCGTCCCGTCCGTTGGTGCTACTTGCGGTGTGCAGAGCTCCGCCAGTAGAGCTTCAACGCGTATGCGCTCATCGGCTGCGTGCTGATCGATTATCACTAGCATCTTCCCATCTTCTATCACTCTTTCTGAGCTCGATAGTTTGACTAGAATAAACTTTCTGTCCACTTGTCCGATGACTTCGGCGTTTCGTAAGGCATTCTTCGAGATTCGACCCTGAATCCCAGATGTGGATTCCTGAAACGCCCGATCGATATCAAGCTGTGAGCAATTATGCCGATGACCATGGAGGACATGTTGAGTCTCCCCATCGAGCGAAACCCGAGGAACGGAAGGTTCTGTTGGGCGGAAGATGGGGTTATCCCATTTCTCTAGAAGTTTGGAAAGCCAGGGGCTGGGATTTGAGGGCGTCGAAGAGTGAAGCTTCGGCCGGGGTGAAAGATTTGGGCTAGATGACGACCGGACGAGGGAGGGTGTTGTTTTGGTATCGGTGGCTGGGATCGTGTGGCCTGTTCTATTGTTGACGATGGACCTGTCCTTTGTGATGGGATTAATCCATGCTACTATATCATCTCCATTATCATCTACGAGATAGATGGGAGTTGCAGGTGGCTCTGTGGTGTGGGCTTTCGGCTGGGATAAAGGTGTTTGAAGTGGTCGGAGTGGGGTTGATTTTGATAGACTTGAATGGGTGGGTATGTCTTCAAAAGGGCGTCGAGTAACTTTCCCAGTCGAGGATATGAGAGGTGTGGGGGGTGGCGGAGGTTTCGACCTGATGCCTGGAGAATATGACAGTGGAGCTGTCGATGGCCGCTGAATATCCTGACCAGGTGAAAGCTCGCTCCCCTTGTGCCAGGCGAACCTCGCAGTGCCACTCTTGATCCTCGACCATTGGTCAAATGGAGAGTCCGTTGTTGATGACTGGCGGAAAGATGGAAGCTTGACATTGGTGCCAAGGAGATCTGAATTCGTAGTTCGGATCTTGTTTGGGGCCTTCTTTTCGACTATTGACAGTGTTGGAGAGGCAGGTTTCGCTGATTTTGCAAACGTAACTGTTTTGCGATCTCGTTGTGGTAAAGGGTTCTCCTCAGTGGGTGTCTCGTCTTGCACATCTTTGGCATTTCTCGATCGCTGATCATGGGGGGCTTTAGATCGGAAGTGATGTCTCGTCAGGAACTCCAAGATCATCGCTTGCAACAACTCGATGATTGCACTTAGACTGTTTGCTTTGTCGTCCAAGATGTCATCGACATCAAAGTTTTTGGGGACCGCCGAGGAAGTCGTACGCTGAATGTTGATGTAAAACATCGGCCATCGATCAACACCCTTCTTTCCTCCCTTGAGCTCCTTGTTGGTGTACCCATCGCCTTTATGCCTCGCATCTTTTGCTCGTCGGCTTCTCGCCAGCTCATCGAGTTCCTCAGCCTCTTCCTCATTGCCGAAAGCGGAGTTCAGGAATAGACGATTGATCTCATCGTGAAGAATGCATTGTCCTTCGAGAGCCAGCAGAGGCTGAATATCATAAGACATGAATTGGACGTATTTTGTAGGACTTGGATCAAGAGATACCGCACCTGAAACCTTTAAGCTGGATGTCGAAGCGCTGACAGAGACCCACGAAGCCTTTTCTTCGGGCGTGATGCACGAAGATTGAGATAAAATGTTACAGACCCTGGAAATTTCGGTCCTAGGTCCAACTTTTGAGGAATCTTGAATGACCATCTTTTGATTTGTGGTGGATTCTCGAAGATTCACGGCAATGTCAGTTGGCCAGGCCAACAAGAGAAGAACCACATCCCTCTTCAAACACTCCCATTCTTTACTTGGCCCTTGCTTCTCGTAAACGATGGCCCTTTGCTTGACACGAACAGGCATGTTTCCAAACAAATTTCGGACAGCGACTCGGGTACCATGATCGAAATGCGACAGATACCGCTGAGCAGAAGCTGGCAGCTGACGTAAAACAACTTCCGATTTGTGCATGCTCAAAGTGTTATGAGAACGATGTTGATGGTGATGAGACGTAATTGTTAAGAAGGCCATAGCTGAAAGAGAAGCAAGAAATATACCACGGCCACCATGAACAGGATTCTGGGAGTTGAGTTTGGACGAATCTATCATATGTTTAGCCTCGTTACCAAAAAGAAAACAATTCTCGAAGTACTCACGGTACGGCTTCCCCAGTCCCCCATTCTCCCCAAATTCTGACGGTAGTATTCCCGATCCATTGTCTTCAACCACACAACCCCCTCGACTATAATCAACACTGATCTCCAGTTTCGTCGAACCAGCATCCAGCGAGTTCTTCACAAGCTCAGAAATGACTCCATTGAGGCTCGTGATCGTGGTTGAAGACTTTATCTGCGCAATGACACCTTCCGGCAATGGCTGGATAGACATTTCGTTGGTGTACGTGAGTGAAATTGGCCTCTGGGCCTGGGCTGGCTGCTCAATCATTCAAGCAGTCGCAATGATCGTGCTTTCCTCGGCAGGAAAAGCACAAAGACGCCATTGCAGGATTTCAGTTGCAACTACCTTAACCAAGTAATTTCAATCCGAACTGGATCCAAAAGATGGTTGTGATATCTCATCTCCACACGTGTTCTCGAAGTTGTTGACGCTTGCAGGAAGGAGGCTGAAAAGGCCCAAAAACGCAAATAATTGCCCCGCACGTGATCTCGCCCTAGCCTGAAAGCGTCGGTGCGCGGCAGCCTCGTCCGTCCGGGTGCCGAGTCTCCAAAATAGAATAATTCAATAGCTTCATCTCATCATCCAGCTCTGATTCACTTTCAGCTCTTGCCACACACTCGTTTAACAGAAGGGCAGACAAAGCGAACAATTCAAGTTCTTTCACGACAGTTCCATCACATCCGCCCACGTCCTTTATCCCTCTAGTCCACAACACAATGGCTACAACGGAGGCAGCACAACAACCTCATGGTACGGACATAAGCAAGTCGCACCTCCGAGTCCCGTTCTATGCATTGTTCAAGGCTGAATTTCTAGTCAAATTGGCTTCCTCTCACCTCTTCACTTCGTTTCCTCATAAGCCCAGTGTGCTGACTGAGATGCCAAACTGTACAGATCGTCAAGGCCGTCGTCGACCTTTCTCGACATGGATGAAGAAGCTTACCAACTTCAAGGGCTCTTCGACAGCTGACCCGAATCAGCCAGCGAGCACAAAGCGAAATGCCTACCAAATGAAGTCACAATCGAAGAAGCAGCCGGCTTCGAAAAACAACAATCCATACCCCCAGTCTGGTTACATCAATGGTAACTCTTCGGCCCCGGTCAACGGCCACCAGTCTTTCTCGACCGTACCTACTGGGAACACAATGAGCTCGTCGTCCCTGAACCGAAGGGGAGAGTCTATCCAGTCGTCCGATGATGGACTCCCTCCTCCAACAATTGGAAATAAGTCTATGGCTGCAACAATGTCTACGGACGTGGCACACTCAGAGGCAGCACAATCCCATACTGCGTCATCAGGCGAAGGAACAAATGCTACAGTTGGATGCGGGGTTAGTTCAGGACATGGAAATGATAGCACATTCTCTTCCCCAGCACCGTCTGTTCGATCCTTGACGACGACCCTCACTACGATACATTCCGCTGCACCCCCAACAGCTCCGATATCACACAATCACACCAGCGCGAACAATACACAAAGCATACAATTCTCACACCAGTTCCCGACTTCTCCTCCAGCGACTGCTCTACCAGCACATCTTGCACCTCAAGGAAGTGGTGGCCATCCCGCGACTTACAGCACCGCTACTGCGAATAATCTACTCACCGACAACGCTTCGATCCTCACCCTGGCATCATCGTCGAAAAGAAGAAGAAGACGATCAATGGATACCGATGCATCAGTTCGCGCTCTTGCTCCATCCTCCCTATTCGGCGGCAGTCGGGAGTCTCTTCCACTCAGCGTTCTCAGTGCCAACATCGATTCCAATTCCGTTGCGGCGCCACACCAACCGCGTCCAAGTGTTGGAGGTCTGAATGAACGGGCAAGTATATACTCAGCGACCGGAGTGGCTCCTGCACTGCCAAGTGAGAGAAACAGTTATTACGCTGGAAAGCAGTCAACCACTGCAGACGGTGGCAGTGTCAAGAGCGGTCTGCTTGGACATGGACGTAATGATAGCATCAGTGGCAGCATTGGTGGTCCCGCTGCGCCGTCGAGCCCACTTGCTAGTCCTCGCGATGCATCTGGAGCAACAGGAAAGTTGAGTAGGACCAATTCAGCGTGGGATGAGACTGTAGATATGAAAAAGTCCGACCCCGAAGCCGATGGCGAGAGCGAAACCGAAGACACGAATAAGTCTTGAGGATTCTAGACGCATTGGAGGAATAATAAGCGCCTATACGGTATGGTTCACGTTCTGGTTTATGCATTTCAAAAGTATAGGGATGGACCATGTGGGAATACATAGCTCATGTTATGAGTGCAATGTTACTGGCGTCGACAGGGGATTGGGAATACGATAGGAGGCATTTCAAAGATACCCGATAATAATGCATTACATTTGTTGTGAGGACTCTAGTTCCGTCTGGATTGTCTGATGTTAGTCTTTTGTGAATCACTTGAGCCGGCTTCTGCGGGATGATTGAGTTCACGATCCATGGAATCAAGCATGGGAGGAACATGGGACTAATACAATTTCCGTTAATCACCGACCTTCAGCGAGGTCAATGCGAGGCGAGAAGTACGTCGCCTCGAATTGGGATGTTTACTAAGTCAATTTTGACCCCAAGGATCTGTTGCCATAACAAACAAGCAGAACAATGAAATCACCCTCACCTTTTGAGTTCACTCTTCACAGCCCATCACAGTCAGCAGATGCAAAACCAGTAAATGTACCCGCATCCCGCATCCTTCAGATTACAATATCAAACCCGCACAAATCGGAACGACATGCGAAATACGAAAATCGGCCCTGAATGATTCCTAAGCCATAGCCTACACCCATCAAGCTCTCCCGCCGTCGTCCACAATACCGGATTTATGCAGCTCAGCCTTAAATTAATTTCCAGTGCTCACGACCATGCTGTCAAGTGGCATCGTTCCTCATCGTGCCCTCCAACCGCGGAACCACGAGCCACATTTTCCCACCAACTTCCTCGTTCCCACCTCCCAATTCTTCAGATAGCCTTTTGCAGATCTAGGATTCTGGCATGAGCATTTGGGCAATTTCTTGGCGTTCAAATAAGCACTACTCAGCGTCCTCAACATCACATTTAGCGTCAGCCACGCAAGTGAGGGATCGGCAAGGGCTGACGCGCAGGGTTTCTGATACATGTGTGCGAAGTTGAGTAACGTCGCTGCGAGCCGCAGGCCCAGCTTGCCACCAACATGGGGATTTTTGGTAATAGCCTTGAGTTAAATTTGGCAATAAGCTTATTTAAATACATATCTAAAGCGTAGGTGGGAATTGTTCTCAAATGCTCTCATGTCCGTTTTATTTCAAGTTTAAGAGAACGACGAAATGTTATTTCTTAAGCAACTTTCACTCGTTTTGGTGGTGATGGTGGGTATTGTGAAGGCGACGACGCAATGTCATGATGAGACTTTCGTTCCGGATGAGGTGTTGAGGATTACGGCGCAGAGTATCTCACAGTCATGTCTTCCGCCCAAGAGTGTTGTTCTTGTGAATGGGACGAGTCCGGGTCCGGAACTAAGGCTTTTGGAGGGGCAGACGTATTGGATTCGGGTTCATAATGATATGCTAGACCAGAACTTGACTATGGTACGAACTCATATTTCATGAGATTGAACAAACATACTGACTTTGAGAAAGCACTGGCATGGGCTCTCCCAAGCAGTCGCACCTTTCAGCGATGGCACTCCTGCCGCATCACAATGGCCCATCCCGCCACTGCACTTCTTCGACTACGAAATCAGTGTTCCAGTCGGCATGGCAGGATCATATTTCTACCACTCGCACGTTGGGTTCCAAGCCGTGTCGGCAGCGGGTCCTCTTATCGTTGATGACTTGGTGAAACCATACCACTATGATCACGAGAAGATCGTGTTCATCCAAGACGTATTTATTAAAAACGACACTACCATCGAGCAAGGGTTATTACAACGATACAACTGGACATGGAGTGGTGAAACTGCTATGGTTATGGTGAACGGCAAAGGGGGAGGAAGTGCGAATGGAACGGCTTGCAATGCCAGTCTGAGCACGATCGACGTTGAGCCTGGAAAGACCTACCGACTGCGATTCATTGGCGCCACAGCTCTCACTTTCGCGAGTCTTGCGATTGAAGGGCATAATGACATGCAAGTCATAGCCGCTGACGGGTACTTCTTCCCCTTCCCCTATCTCGGCCCGCGCAGTTCTGATAAATGATAGGTCATACACGCAACCCGTCAACACATCCTACCTCCAAGTTGGCACAGGCCAGCGCTACGACGTCCTCCTCACCACCCTCTCCAACCCGCCAAAATCCCAGTTCTACATACAACTCGAATCCCGGGAACGTCCCACAGTCACCCGCGGTTTCGCAATCCTCAATTATGGCTCCATACCCAGCGCCCCCATCTTCCCTCCCGCAACACAGCCGTTCTTACTTCCCAACACCTCAACCTCTTTCCTGGACTACGAACTCAAACCCCTCAACCAATTCGACGTAGACGATTTTCCTTCCGCGGATGAGGTAACGAGGAGAGTGACGATTAAGGTCCATCAGAGGCTTCTGCCGGGTCAGGGAGGCCAGCAGATTTGGCTGGAGAATGGGTATAGCTGGACGGAGGGGATACCACAGGAACCATATTTGGTGAGCTTGTATAAGGATGATGGGGTTGAGTTCCCGAGCTTGGAGAGGGCACTGAGTAATAATGGGGTGGATAATAAGACGGGTGCTTTTCCTGCGGAGATTGGGGAGGTTATTGAGATTGTGCTGCAGAATACGGGGGCGGATTCGGGGGGTGTGGATGTGCATCCTTGGCAGTGAGTCTTTCCGCGAGCATTTCGTTCGATCCAACGCAACTCACCTATTTGCTCTCTTTTGTTTTGGAAAGGGAATACTGATAATGGACATTCACAGTGCCCACGGAGCGCATTACTACGACATCGGCTCCGGAAACGGTACCTACGACCCCGTTGCCAACGAAGCTAGATTAAAAGGAACAACCCCAGTGAAGAGAGATACGACGATGTTGTATCGGTACGTCAATGTTGCGGGAAATGGGACGGATGCGGGTTGGAGGGCTTGGAGGTTGAGGATTACGGAGCCCGGGGTGTGGATGGTGCATTGTCATATTTTGGAGCATATGATTATGTGAGTTTCTCTTTCCGTTTCCACTTATCTCTTTTGCTTTCTCTTCGTCTCTTCTCCCACCGTGCATTTTGTTGGAGCTCGCGGCGATGACCAGGCTGATGGCTGGGTTTGGGATGAAAGTTAATGAGATGGTAGGGGCATGCAAACGGTCTGGGTTATGGGCAACGAAACGGAGGTTTTGAGCAAGGTCCCAAGACCTGAAGTCGAGGGGTATTTGGTGTATGGTGGGGATGTGTACGGGAATGAAAGTCATTGGCCGACTGTGGTGCATTATAATGATGTTGTAAGTACCTTTGTTTCGATGCTCAATAAGTCAAACGCTTACCAAGTGTTCTACCCAGTGGGCAGAGAACCAATAGAACTAGTGCACGGACCCCAAACTGGCGGATACCCCTAAAGTTTGGCTCGCTAAATATGAAAATGGACTGAGCCTCCCGTTATTCAGTTCAATTTCGAATAACAGGATGGATAACACTCTGTCGAATTCACTTTTTTGACCTGTTTGCACCGTTTGCACTGACCGAAACTGCGCAGAACTGCGCGGAACTGTACGGAGCTAACGACTATAAATGACTCCTTCTCGACCTGAATTTCATCTTCCAAGCTTCATACTTTTCCTTCGAGTCTGAACGTCGAGCACATTTTCACCTTCAAAAAGAAAATTCCTTCGACAATTTACATATCGACAATCATCATGCCTCCAAAGAAAACCCTCGGCCAGCTCCAAGGCTACCTTGACAAAGAGGTCAAGAAGCAACATGCCTATCAGAAGCCCGATCGCCTCCACGAAGTTCCTGAGCGAACATCCTCCAGAATGACCCAAAGAGCTCGTCAAGTATCATCAAGGCTGTCCGATCGATCCCTCTCACTCACTCGAAGACTCAATCTCAAGATGTCCAACGCTTCGTTGGGATCCTCCGGCTCTTCCAAGTCTGTGGAATTTGTCCAGGACAAGTTAGCGATTTTACATGCCCAAGGAGCAGAATGGAAGAACGCAGATGAGGGCTTACGCGAAGCACTGCAGCAGAATGACATCATCAAAGTCGAATTCGATGAAGAGCAGCTCATCGTTCAGAAACAACGCTTCGCCATCATTCAAGAAGAAGTCCTTCTTAAGCGTCATGAGCAGCGATTCTTGGCCAGACTGGACACTCGAAAGGAAGCGGATTACCAGGCGGCATATATGGAGATGCTTTCGAAGTGTTTCCATGAAGATCGTGGCAGCAGAATTCACCAAGAAGACCAGCGCATGAAGAGTGCACAAGGACCCTGGAGAGCCCTCATGCTCGAACACTACGCCGCCCAAAACCCCGATAATACCTCTGAGAAGTGGTGCGCTGTCACAAAGCAGTTTCACGGCACGAACTCAGTCAAAGCTGCGCATATCGTTCAACACCATATCGGCTACGAAAACATCGCTCATACTTTCGGAGAACCTGGCAAGGGTCGCACTTTGATGTGGCACGTTGACAACGGAATCTTCCTCTTCAGCGCAATCGAATCAGCCATGGACAAGGCCCAATGCACATTCATTGGACACCGGATCCAGGGTCGCCCAACCGAGTATACCTTTGTTGTTCTCGACGATGACATCCTTGATGAGAAACTCGCCAGCACAACTTTCCGCCAACTCAATAACACCAAACTTGAATTCAAGAACAACGCAAGACCCGGCGAACGAAACATGTACTGGCACTTTGCCTCGTCCCTCATGCGCAACTATAAGCTGGCAACTCCCGGAATTCACGAAAAGATTCGAAACTTGGTGACTGGAGAGGCTTGGGGAAAGACGCCTGGGGGTTGGTATGACCGAAGTACCCTCAAGTGGATGGCGGAGTATTGGGGGGATATTGCAGATGTTGTTTTCAAAGGAACAGAGATTTCGAAAGGCAGTGGCTCTGACGGAGATGGACAGCTTGTTGCTGCGGATATGTATACCGAGATGGTTCGGGAAGATTTCGAGTTTGAGTTGGAACCGTTCACAGGTGAAGATGACTTCTAAGGTTTCCAGTGGCGGTTGCTTTACTTGGCGTTGAGAGATTGAGATGACGGCAGAGACGAACTTTCCATAATGCAGATAGAACAATTGTGATGCTTGTCATATACACTCTCTTTCCTTGTCCTTAAAAAATCAGTGCACTGGTGTAACACAAGCTCTTGAAACGCACTGCGGGGATTCGCGCGGGTCTGGAGAAATTCTGTGTAAATCAGACCAAGGCACAGATTCGGGCCTTTCACTCGACGTCCCTCGGCGCGTAGTCCTATGGGCTACGACTACCGCCTAAGAAGCTTTGGGTCTGTTTCCGTGTTCATCTCTTGGCCTTTTCGCCCACTTTCTCCGCAGCCGTTCAATATCAACGGCGTCGGACCGCTTCGGACCGAATTGACCAATGGCAAAAGAGCTGCAATACGATTCTTGACCACATTAGTCTGCGCAAGTGCCAAATGATCACGAACTCGAGATAATGATCTTCCGAATTTGTAGGGAAATTTAAAGTTTGCGGAAGAACTTCTAGAATGCGGGGAAAGACCCGGGGGCTTTTGAGTTGGTATGACGAAGATGTGGCCTTCCATGTATCTGTGTTGCTCTATAAATACCGAGATGGGGTGGTCCTAGAAAGAAAGAAAGTAAAAAAGCGACAATCAATTGATTTTATTTTGAAGTCATGCTTCCCCTTACTTTTGTCTTATCACTGTTGACATTCGTCTCTCTTGCCTTAGGCTCGCCCACAGAATCTCACCATCGAGCCACAACATGGCCCTACGCTCCCTTTACTACCACCGGACGTTGGATTGTCGATGCAGCCGGTCATAATGTGACATACGCTGGAGTCAACTGGCCTGGGGCCGCAGACACGATGATTCCCGAGGGTCTACAGTACGCCTCAATTGCATCAATCGTCAGCAAGATCAAGAGTCTAGGCATGAATGTCATCCGTCTTACCTACGCAATTGAGATGATAGATGATATCTATGCCGGCGGAGATAACACGATGAAGACTTCTTTCATCACTGCCTTGGGAACGACCAATGGGACAGCCGTTTTCAATGAGGTTGTGAAGAATAATCCGCAGTTCTCGGCTTCGACTACGAGGTTGCAGGTGAGTGATGACCAGGTATTTGGTGGGCTAGCTTGCTGATTGGTGAATCAATAGGTCTTCGACGCAGTTGCTGCCGAGTGCTTCAAGCAGCAAATCTACGTCCACTTAGACAACCATGTCTCAAAAGCCATCTGGTGCTGCTCAACAACAGACGGAAATGCCTGGTTCGGAGACACGTACTTCAATGTCGCCAATTGGCGACGAGGTCTCTCGTACATGGCAAGTCACGGTGCCTCGTGGGGTAACCTTATGAGCATGTCTCTCCGAAATGAGCTTCGCTCACCAGCCGATGACTCCTCCCTCGCCAGTTCGAGCTACAATTGGGAGAACTGGTACCAGAATATCGTGCCTGCTGCCAATGCCATCAATGCTGCTAATCCCAATGTCTTGATCTTCCTGTCTGGTCTAAACTATGACACGGATCTATCTCCTATCCCAATTGCCGGTGCACTCGGCGGCGGATACACGTTCCACAAGTCGAGCTTCTCGTACGCAAACAAGCTCGTTTTAGAGCTTCACAACTATGCCACGTCCACGACTAGCTGTAGCTCACTTGAAAGTAGCTTATACTCTGCCGGTTACAACGCACTCGACTCGACCAACACCGCAGTGGTGAATGTCATGCCCGTCGTCATGACGGAGTTCGGACATCTGCAGGATGATGCGACGTACGCGAGCGTGTACTCAACGTGCCTGAAGAGTTATTTAACTAGTATTCATGGGGGTTGGATGATTTGGGTATTGGCCGGGAGTTACTATATCCGTCAGGGACTGGAGGATTATGATGAGACTTGGGGTGAGTATGAGTACCATAAGAGAGGATGGTTTTTGCTGACGATTTTGATAGGGCTGCTTACCCATAATTGGAGTGCTTGGAGAGACCCGAATGGAATTAATTCGATCATTATACCGATGGTTGCTGGGACAAAAACTTTCTGAGGATGGAATAGGGTTGCAGCTAAGGAAATTGAGAGGGGTTTGCAGAGTGTGTAACGCAAAGATTCTGCCACTTGACACGTCAAACGGCGATCCATTCGAAAATGAGCTTCATTCTGATGAGCACTTCCCAGATAGTCATATTAAAGAATTCAGCCACGCCCAAAGCTCAACGTAACCCCACCCGAGCGGTCCTTGCGGTTTGATCACTCAGGCATTCTTCTCCATCTCTGCCAGCTCCAAATCGGCCGGCCAAAAATGCGAAAGGTCACCAACGGGTAGATTCACCGTGATCCGCATTTCTGCCGCCATCATTACAAATGTCATGTACCATCCTAGCAAAGCCAAAACGAAGAATATAGCGCCGCCAGCCTGTCCCATGGTCAATAATTATTCCGTTAAAGAATAGTTGTAAATCCATACCTTTTGCAATCTCATCGCCATCTCATAATCACCCGTACTAACTTTCCAATACGCGCCTCCAATGATGAAGCTACTCATAAAGGCAAACAGGAAAATGAGAGCAAACACCGTGTTCGTCTTCAAGGTAAAGATCCAAGTTGTGAAGAGCCAGAAGCCCCAAACCATGAGGTAGAGTGCGATAGCCGCATTATAGCCAACCGATGCGGCGCCTTCAGCTTCGTTGCCAGTAGCTGAGTATGAGGCTGCGATACCCCAAGAGGGTGTCTGCAAGACGCCGAAGGAGAGCCAAAAGACGGCAAACATGCCCATAATCATCATAGATAAGAAATTCCCCATGATCCATTCGAACAGTGTGGCAAGAAGGAGGAGGACGGGGCCGGTGAAGTAGAATATTCCTCTGTTCAGTGCCAATTGTTAGCTGATGAATTGGGTAGCAATAGTGGGACGAAGGAGGAATGAGTGATGACATACACGACGCCTTCAAGTGTCGTTGCTCCACCCCATCCCATCAAGACAGCGGCAAATGTTGCTGCAGAAATGACGAAACTGCAAACGCTGTTAGCTCCTCTATAACCGCGCACTGTGTGATCATTGATCTTACCCCATTAAACCCAGAGGGGTCGGATTGGCGAAACGCTTTCTGAAGTCTCCCGTGGGAGCTGTTTTCGGTGTGAGATAAAGCTAAGGGGGGTCTAGTCAGAGACAGGCGTCGGATGAAGGCAGTTTGAATGAATCGAGGCCCAAAATACCTTTTCAAACAACTCCGGGGTGATGGTCATGCCGCCAGAGGATTTTATTTGGCGGAGATAATTCTCCCCCCGATCTTCAGTGACCTCGTCTTGCGCACTACCCTTGCGATGCATAGCTTCGTTGGTTGCCATCTTGGTGAATTCGAAGCTCTAGAAGATTGTATTATATTTGCAAAGGAACCCAGTCTGGGCTGAAGCACTAGAATTTTGAGCGGAGGAATTAGGGAGGGCGAACAACGGGAAAGCAAAGCCTTATATGCTTCAATCCCGCCATCCAGAGCTCTACCTGCATGGCACCGATGCGAGTAAGAACCTTAAATCCATGGATCATGGGGTATGCCTACTTCCCCGATAACGACCCCTGCGGCCGCAGTCGTACGATCTTCAGACCTTCCCATCGGTTACATATCGCAAAAGCTATTCGACAAGAGATCGCAGAACCGCTTGAGGATTTGGAAGGAACTCCACGGAGGTATTCCGATTAAAGGGAAATGAGAGGCTTTGTCAGTAACGTCTAAGCAATTGTGTGAGTGGTGACTGGAGTCTTTGCACAGAAGGCTTGCCGTCTACTGCGGGGTAGTGCATAGAACGCCATCAATCGTTACACATTCCAGCTCCCTGGTCGAATTTGGACTTGGGTTATTTCAAAGTATATGCACTAGCATGTCCAATAGGGTGTGGTTTCCACGAAGCGATGTAGTACAGTTGCAGTTGGTCGTTCTAGGCTCAGGACTTCCCATTGAACACCCAAGGCCGTGTCGCTGCATAAGATACTTGCCGATTCGTCGATTCCGCCCTCGGTTCTCAGTGTGGTATTGAAGGCTGGAAATGACGCCGAGCACTGCGAAGGACTTCCTTTTGAAATAGACGCCAAGTAAAGTCATTGTCCGGAGTAACTCTGAGAAAATGGCAGTCCAAGCACATCCGGGGAGAAAAGAAATATGTGCAGCCTTGATAGAAGGCACCAGTGGGTGTCAGAATTCTGTGCGCACCCCTAAAATTTAACCGAAACACACCAAAAATCGATCTCTTTGCGACTTTATAACTTGACAAATTTATACTGTAAAGCTACCTAATAACTTATATAGAGACTTGTGTATATTTAGAGAGTAGACTTGTCTAAGAAAATTTTCTTTGAAACTTAAAGGCTTAGAAGATATATTAGATATATCGATTTTGCTAGTCAATCGCCTTAACAAAAAGGTATATTACAAAATTAAATCTCATGCAAGAGATTTTCCGCAATTCTAAATTAAGAGATTTAGTCTTCTAGCCTGTTTTGAACTGTACCCTTAAAATTAAGAAGATCTATCTACCCGCCAAATTATTATAATTGTGCAAAGTAGGTGATTTTTGGTGTGTTTTCGGTTAATTCTGGGGGTGCGCACAGAATTCTGACACCCACTGGTGAAGGCAGGCCAGTTGATTAGTCATCAGCGCGCATCTCGTCTCCGTCGTCTGTTTCAGCCACGACTCGACGTCACTTCTCATTTCACGCTTCTGCCTTCCTCCACGTGTCCATGTCCTCGAAACATTCGATTTCGCAACCAACTATCCTCTTACAGGGTGAAAATGGGGTGTGCCAAGAGCAGCAAAGCCACCTCCTTACCAGTTCCTTGTCTCTGCGCGTGGCAAGTCTCTTCGATATCTAATCTCGGTAATTTTCTGTGCCGCTGGCGAGACACATGTGGATCATAAGTCAAGTCAATCCTTTCATCGGATCTACGGAGGAACTCCAACGCCCGTGATGAGGATACAGAAAAGCTGAAATAGGTTGACGAGCAACTTTAAATATCAAAATTTGTTCGTGAATCCAGTCTGGTACTGATGAGTATCGGATACCGTTCCTTCCTGCTTCCTCTGTTCTATATACACTGTACAAGTACTGAGTGACCCACTTTCGTACATCCCCTTTCCTTCTGCAAATCTTCTTATATTATTGATATTGTGTCTCAAATTTCGAGATTCGCGCTGGACGAGATGGCCGAAGCAAAGATGGAGGATCCTCCGTTGAGGCCCACAGGTGAGTTTCCCGTCCAAGTTGCGCATTCTTCATCATCGAATTGGGTGGAAAAGATCATCGTTGACGACCTTATCTCAGGCAACATGGAACGATTCAATATTCTTCGAAACTATGTCAAATTCTACAACAACGTCCAAGTCACAGCTACATACAGCGTCCCGCGACCACTCCTACAAAAATTCGGCAACAGCGGAATTGAGGGCCTCGTCTATGCAGCTTTGAGAGAGACGTTAAATTATCAACCAATCCTAGGAGTTACCATCGATAACGAGGGTAGCAAGGAGCCGAAGTGGATAAGGCTGTCAACCATTGATCCTCGCGAAGTTGTGAAAGTCATCAGCGCGGATCCAAACGCAAGTCCCGATAAGTGGGTGCAAGATGCCCATCGAGTTCCATTCACCCGACTTCAGGAACTGCCTCTCTGGAGAACCGTCGTCGCTTTCCAAGATTCCGCTTTGATAGGACATGGAAGTCACGTGTCGTTTGCCGTGGGGTTCTTCGCTCACCATGCCATAGCGGATGGGCTTTCCTGCGGGGCGTTCCATCTCACGTTCCTCGACGCTCTCAATACCCTTATTTCCAGCCCTGTCAATCCCCCTTCCGGCTCAGGCGAAGCTGCACTTATCACCGTCCCAAAGCTACCTCTCGTCCCAAATCTTGAGATGAAAGCCACTCTCTCAGTCTCCATCCTCTTCGTGTTAATACAAGTCTTCAAAGCTTACATTTACAACCCTGTCGATCGATTGAACTGGTCTGGGCCCTTCATCAATGCTGACACACCCCGCCCACCGATCAGCAACACTCGCAGCTTTTTCCTTTCTCCTTCCATGGTCAGCAAACTCGTCACCAAATGCCGAGAGAAGAAGACCACTATCACTGCCCTGGTGACTGTGCTTGTAGCGCGCCGACTCGCTGTCATGTATCCAGACTACAAGAGGTTCACCGGAAACGTGCCCTTCTCACTGCGGAAATTCACCGGCCATTCGTCGAAGGATATGGGGTGCTATGTCTCAAACGTCGAACCCTACTTTTCATCAGAACCGAAAGCACCGAGAGGATACATATCTTGCGCCTCGTCACCGGATGAAAACGTGTCAGCAAGCGATGATGAGCAGATGTGGAACAGTGCGAGGGATTGCAAGAAGTTCATCGATAAGAAAGCCTCAACAATGCACAACCAGAACGTCAATATGCTCAAATTCGTGAGCGACTTACCGAAGTATTTCTTAGGCCTACTGGGAACGAAGAGACAGCATGCTTTTGAAGTTACGAATATTGGGGTTGTTGATGGTGATATGGGGAAAGGGCCGGGGAACGCGACGTTTGATCGGGTCATGTTTTCCGCTGCACAGTCTACGTATGGCCATCCGTACTGCTTCTGTCTTGCGACGGCGAAGAATGGATTCATGACGGTGGCGCTGGGTTGGGAGACTGGTGTTGTGGGGGATGAAGAGGCGAAAGATATACTGAGGTGGTTGGAGGGTGAGCTGAAGAGTTTAGCGGAAGTGTAGAGATTGTGGGAACATAGATTTGGATAGAGTATGTACAAACATGTGAATAATAGTAATAGTAATGCACAGAAGTTTTCATTCAGTATCCTGCCAGTACTGGTGTCAGACGAGAAGAGAAGTATCGAGCGAATGTGAGTAACATAAAGAGTCATAAATTCGTAATATGGTATCTAAAGTCTACAGAGTGTCTAACCCCATATCTACTCCATCCCATCCAGTATCAATCTTGCGCCCAGGTCCAGCCGCCCAATAAATAAAAACAAAAGACATTATCCAAATTCGTATCCCAATTCCCCCTCTTGCCCATCGCGAATCATTCACGTCACACATGCCGCACCAACAATAACATCCAAAGCACTACTCTGCGTCTGAACTGTCGCCGTACTCGAAGGTCCACTCCACACCAACCCCAACTGATTATTCGCCTGATCATCCGACCAAATCGCGTTTGCATTAACCTGCAAAAAGTTCTTATATATCGCTGCCGTGGCCGCCGGAAGGTTCGTCGCCCGGCTATACAGAAACTGTATATTGCGTCCAAAGATACCTTTGAATTGCTGCTCGTCACCATCACATCCCGTAGCTTCGCACGGTTCGTGCAGAATCCCATTCGCGTCCGTCAACTTATCGATTCCCGCGAGCGCAAGCGTATTCGCTAAGTCGTTGTAAGAATTGTTTCCTGTTGCCCAGGCAAGTTCGGCGAGGCCGGAGAGGATGATTCCTTGGTTGTAGGTGAAGACTAGGTTACCGTCATTCTTGCATGTGGAGAGGACAAGCCCGTTGTTGATTAGGTTTTCGGAGTTGATGAGCCCGGATCCGACGAACCAGTCGTAGGCTTTGATCGCTTCGTCGAAGTAGTACCCGCCAGATGGGGAGTTGGGCTTGCGATTTGCAAGTTTGGCGGCCGCTGTGAGGTAGAGTTCGTTTTCGACTGCTCCTACGCCGGTGTTGGCTTTGTCCCACCTGTCATGTGTTAGTCATGTGATTTACCCAAAAGCCGAAGGAGACTTACCAGAGACCGCCGCAAGGCGAAGTCCCCCAAGCCTTCTTCGCGTCCTCAAATATCGTCGATGCAGTGTCGAGATACTGAGTGTCGCCAGTGACATCGAAGACCTTAATCCATGCTAAGACCCACCAGAGCTCATCATCATAAAACCCGTTAAGAAATCCCGTATATCCATCGTAGGACGGAGCTTTTGCCAGCGTGGTAGGGAAAACTTGGGCTGTGATTGAATCAACCGCCGATGGGAAGCAGTTTTGGAAATCCGCAAGCGTCGTGACTACATTAGCACTGTTCCACCACGCGTTGGCCCAAAGTCCGGTGGCAGCGTCGTACCAGGTTTGCAGCTGGTCGATTCCGGCAACTGCGTAGGCGACATAGTCTTCTGCTGTGGCTCGTTTGTCGAGACGGGGAAGGGGCATGCCATCTTTGGTGAGGCGCTGAGGTTGAGAGTGATGTGGGAGTGCGGAGGAGAAATTAATGGTGGTGAGGAGGAGAGCGAGGACGCGAAGTCCGGATAATAGTTGCAGCATATTAGATATCACGTGATGATGCACAGATTTGGCTTGGAAGAGTCCTTGGTACCAAATTTTCTGCGTTTCCAACATGAGGCTTTCCTTTCTTCTTTATACCGCACGACTGATTTCTTGTCCTGCGGCGTGGCCATCGCATTGTTGTCCATGGGATTGGGAAATCATCACAGTGCCATGCGTGGTCCTATCTTCGCAGATAAGTCATTCCTGATTCGCCCAATTGTTCCGTTTCGCATTGCCTTCTGTCCAAAAATCTCCGACTAGCGAGGCGATCCAGGGGAATAGCGTCAGCAAAGCCAGGCTAAACATCCTCTAAGGAGTCCAGCGCATTAAAAATTATCTCAAAGACACTGAGATGGGGAGTTCCTCAAACCGCCGCCATTGGATACCTCGGGGTGTATGGTTCCTGTGTTTGAGATCCTTAATCTTCAGATCGTGCCTGAATGGCTGGTGCTCCTGCAGGATGGTCCCAAGGATCTAAGAAGCGAGGGGGGTTCAGACTGTGCCCGTCATGTGGCTTCGGACGTCGTGAACTTACGTGGTCGAGGCTTTCTCGCGCTCTCGCGCGCTCTCGCACTCTCGCCGTCAAGAAAGACGGTGAGGGTTGACAACTCATGACTTTGGGAGAATTACCCTTGTTTTTGAGCCTTCGGCATCCCTGAATTTTGATGACCGAGTACGTGGCGCCAGTGAACTACCCCTTTATGCGGATATATTTCAAAATTTAAGGTTAGGGGGCCGGCACATGAAACACAAGCCGGATTTTGGACGAACCGCCCGTGATAGTTACCGGTTGCTGGAAACAACCTTTAAAAAATCATGTGAATGATGTTCTATGTATGAATCTTCTGAAGAGCAAAAAACAAAATCAGGGCCTATGAAAGGATTTTAAAAAAGACTTTCCTTGATTTTGACACTGTTACAGTATGATGCTGCCTCGAAGGAAGTGTTGTTGGCAGGGGAAGCCCGTCCCTGAGCTCGCTAAAAGTTGGTTGGTGACTCATCAACTCGTTCAACCTCTTCTCCCTTGATCTTTTCCTACCCTTGTCATCTCTCTACAGCCTCAATCCAACCAAGGCAGCTCTTCCATCACACGTCCTGCCCACGTCAACTTTTTCGTTCACACTCTTCCCCTCCTTTCGCCGGATCCTGAATCCTCTACTGGACGCCTCATCTGATTCGCGCGAGATGGCTACGACAAACGGGACAGGCCCGCGTACGGGGATGACCCTCGCGATCATTGGCTGTGGTATACGGTTTTGCCTTGCTTCTTCATAAAATACAGCTTAGCTAATACGTGTCCAAGGTACGATGGGCTCAGCCATTTTATCAGGCGTTCTCGATTCTTGCGCCAAGACTCAAGAGGCGGGCGAGAAATCCAGAATCACGAGATTCATTGCTTGTGTCAACAGCAAAGGCTCTGCCGAGGCGTTGAAGTCTCGCTTTGAGAAGTACTCCGATCGGTTGACTGTTCTGCAACAAGACAATGTCAAGGGTATGAGAGAGTCTGATATTGTACTGTTAGGTTGCAAACCCTACATGGCGGAGAAAGTCCTCACGGAAGCTGGCGTGCGAGAAGCGCTGGAAGGCAAACTTGTCATCAGTGTTCTTGTGGGATCTCCAGTTGAGAAACTTCGGGGATTCATTGATCGTGGCTACGATGCAAAAGAACAATGCTTCCTCGTCAGAGCAATGCTGAACATCGCGGCTGAATTCGGCCAGTCAATGACGGTCATCGAAACTACCAACATGCCCGAGGACTTGATGGAAATCACGAACTGGATCTTCCTTCAACTGGGAAAAACTGCTTCGGTAGCACCGGACTTGTTCGATATCGGCGGTGTCTTGGCAGGAGCATCTGGAGTCTTGCTGTCTGTCGCTTTGGACGGAATCCTCGATGGGGCAGTGCAGCAAGGACTCAAGCGCCTTCAGGCAAGGACGATCTTAACGCAATCTCTGGTTAGCCTTGCGAAGTTATTGGAGGAAGGTAATACCCCTGATGTACTGAGAGAGAAGTTTTCGTCACCGAGGGGAACAACGATTGAGGGATTGTTGTCGTTGGAGGAGGATAGAGTGAGGCATGCTTTCAGTAAGTCCGTCATCAAGGCCACTCACAGATCACAGAACATGTGATGGATATTTGTGGTTTTTTTGTCATACAGGGATAGAGGGATAGATTTCATTCGAGTTCCCTTGCGTGCCAGGAATTGCTTATGTAATCACTGCGTTGTGACGTGGTATAGGGACTGGGAGAGGTACCATCACTATCTTCATCATCAATCAACCTCCTGCTCGTACTATCAATACAAGCTCATCAACTACCATTACTACTGTGTGCTGTCACTATTGCCATAACCGCTCTGACCTTCTGACATTTGCGGGGCAATTCTTGTGATCACGTGGGCACAAACTACGACAGCGTCACCAACATGTACGTAATTGCACCTGATTCCTTCCAAGTTAATTTCATTCATCAGATCGGCCGCAGTATTGAAAGTTTACTCGGGAATAGCTAAATCACGGACTTTGATTATTTTCCTTCCAAATTTACGACGAGCGCTTCTGGCGCGAGCAGGAGACGGGGGAAGAGCGAGTGTTTGAGGAGCTTCCTGACAGCGAAAGATTTGGTAATGAGTACAAATGCATTCTTGCTGAGAGAATCGCAGGCTGCCGCCTATTTGCCGCGCAAAATGGACTTTTAGGGCTTGGAATGAGGACTGTGCAAACAGGAGACCAGGTTTGGCTTCTCACCGACGCACACACGCCTTTTGTACTACATCCAACTACGGAACCAGATACTTTCGCCTCGGTCAGGGACTGCTATGTGCTTGACTTTATGCATGGAGAGATGTTGGACCCTTGTTGGGGAGGATCGGTCCAATAACTACTTTTTGAGAGTCCTTCACTAGGAGGGAACAGGGCAGCCAGAATTATGGGCAGCAATACATGAGATTTCGCTTTCAACGCAACGGATCTCGGACTCAACAGAGAATCCACCCCAGATCAGAACATCACTTCCCAACCAAGCACTGGGAAACAGGCATCCAGGGAATTGTTTGAAATCCTACTTGTTTTGTTCACTTCTAACGCCAGACCTCAGTATTCAGGTTCCCAACCAGCACTTTAGACCATACGCCTCTCTACCCAGTAAAACCAAGCTTTTGAGCAGCAATACTATTCGGCTGCGCATCCCCAAACCCACACCCGCCATCCCTCTCTTGAGCAACGATGGGACCCGCACACTTCCCAGTGTTGAATCCACAACAGCTATCCGCACAATCGGCATCGCTCGTACACGGGCCCGTGATGAATTGTGTCCCAGCAGCACCGGCAGCTGTCGTGGCAGGAGTCACAACAGTTGCCAAAGTGGTACTTGCCATCATTACTGCAGCAGAAGTTACTTGCTTGGTGGGATTTGCAGCCGGTGCAGAGCCAGTGAAACCGAGAGCTACAGCGGCAGTGTCATTGGGCTCAGCGTCCCCGAAACCGCAGCCCCCATCTCGTTCTTGGGCGATGATTGGCCCGGCGCATTTTCCAGTATTAAATCCGCAACAACTGTCCGCACAGTCGGCATCGCTGGTACATGGTCCAGTGATGAACTGTGTCCCTTTTGCAATCGCTGCGCTGGCTGTTGTACTGGATGCTTGCATTACTGCAGGGCTGGCGTCGTTCGCAACGGAACTCGCAGATGGAGCTGTACCCTTGAAACCCAGTGCTACTGCAGCAGTGTCGTTCGGCTCAGCATCTCCGAAGCCGCAGCCCCCATCTCGTTCTTGGGCGATGATTGGACCAGCGCATTTTCCAGTATTAAACCCGCAACAACCATCCGCACAGTCGGCATCGCTGGTACAGGGCCCCGTAATGAATTGGGTGCCGGCAGCGTGGACGAGGGATACTGTGGGATGATGATGTTAGTTTATGTTATCCGGGGAGGAATTGGAGGAGTTGAGAACTTACGGTTGAAGGCGAGGATGGCTAGGAGAAAGGCTTTCTTGGAATAGCGGGCCATTTTGAATGAGTGAATTTTGACGAAGCTTTTCGGGAATGAAGGGAGTGAAGAAGTTGATTAAAGAATTTAAAGAATGTAGATTGTTTGAAGGAAATGAAAGGAGAGGTCAACTCGTCCGAAGAATGAAATCGTCTGAAGTTTGCTTGAGATGAAAAGACGATCTCGTCGTCTCTAGCCCCTTTTATATCACCCACATCGAAAATCAGATCGACCTGGATCTTCCAACTGTTCCTCTCTGAAACTGTCAGATTCTCAATAATGAATGTGACATCCCGCACTTCAACATCTAATTGACTGCCTGATTGGTTTGGTGAAACAGACGTCAAGTTCGCATGCGGTCAATCACATAGAGCCAGCCTGGGCAAAATCACGTGAATACTCGACAGCAGCTATCACATCCTTGACTGGAACACCCCATCCGTCCCACCAGTCTTCGAGAATTTTCCATCCAAACATCCAATTGGCTGAGTATTGGAATGGTGAATCCGACAAGATAAAGAGAAACAACCCCGCAGTCTCGTCCCAGCAGTTATCAAACACTTCATGTTCGGATCAGGAGGATTGTCTCGGCTCGGGGAGATCGAGCTGATCAACCGAGCAAGATGCGATGATTCCAGGAAGGGGTACCTTGCTCTAGCGCTGTGGCTGAATCTTCTTTTGTTTGATCAGGGTGTTCGGGTCACGTGTTGTTCCGGAATAGGGAGTTGAAACAGGGTTGGTATCAGAATGCGGCCGAGTTTAGGTAGCCGAAAAAGGGAGAAAATTTGTTTGCAATGTTTTCATGGGGAACGAATGCTACGTAACGTTCATCCCAAATCTGAAGCTCGAGACGCTTTCATCTTCTTTTTGGGGGGATTTTTGTTGTGGCGTTGTAGGAGAGAGAGCCCCCTAGGACCACGGGCTTCTCATTGGCATCGTTACCTCAACGAATAACCTTGTAACTTGCAGGCTGTTCACCTCAACAACACAACCTTAAGCCAGCGTACTCTGCTGTGATCCCATTGCTACCAGAACGTCCAACACCGGGAAAGTTCAAGTCACAAGCTAAGTCTTGATCGCATTCTGTGCTTCGGGCACTAGGAAAGTAAGGAGATCCAACATGCGCTTACTGAACACACACAACCGCGAGCTCTCAAGAGTTCTTCGGCAAGAATGTCCCAAAATACGCCATCCTCTCGCATCGCTGGGAGGAGGGAAGAGATTACTTTCCAAGACATACAGCTTAACATAGCCGGAAGGGAAGATCAGAAAAGGTGGGCTAAAACTCCAGGGCTGCGGAGCGCAAGCGCTGAAAGATGGTTTTGAATGGATGTGGGACGATACCTGCTGCATCGATAAGTCGAGCAGTGCTGAGCTCTCGGAGGCGATAAACTCTATGTTCAAGTGATATCGGGACGCTGAGGTGTGCTATGCGTACTTATCTGATGTGCCATATTTTCTGTCTGGTGTGGCCCATCAGGCTACAGAAGGCTTGGGTTCCGGCAAAGTAAGTGGTTTACTAGGGGATGGACGCTCCAGGAGCTCCTTGCGCCTAGGAAGGTTATATTCTTCGATCAGAACTGGGTTGAAATAGGCATGAAGGGTGACCTCTTCATTGACAGTCTCATTTCTAGAATCACCTGTATTGGCGAGAATTATTTAAAGAACTATTATGGGCCAAGTGTCGCACAAAAGATGTTTTGGGCTTCTAAACGGAATACGACGAGGATCGAAGACATGGCGTACAGCCTAATGGAGCTGTTCAAAGTTAACATGTCACCACTTTACGGCAAAGGCGAACAAGCATTCATCAGGCTTCAACGAGAGATTCTGCTTGTGTCGGACGACGAGTCAATATTTGCTTAGAAAGACTGCGAAGATTTATGGCCAGCTTGCTCGCTCGTTTGCCGCATGCATTCAAAGAGTCGGGTGAGTCGGGTGATATCTTCGTGCACTCGGTGCACACTATTTATGACTATAGTAAGCCCTATTACTCGATGACAAACAAAAGATTGCGCATGGAATGCCCCTTTTTGCCAGCGAAACTCGGCAGTAAAAATTCCGAAACAGACGAGACCTTTCTATTGCCTGTTCAATGCTCAAGTGCAAGTGGCTGCAGTTTTCTTGAGGCATGTTGTTGGAAATACGTTTGCTAGAATCTGTTCCGGCGAGTTAATATTGCTGCAAACTCACAGATTCAAACTATTGAGAGTACAAATGGACACCCTGCCGGAAAGAGAAGGGTCGTGTGTGTGAAGCAAAGCTCAAATATACATTTTTTTTTATCCCGACCAGCGCGCTGAGGGACACGGGATATGTTGTTTCGGGCAAATATTGTCCACATAAAGGGCCCATAAAATGGGAGACGATTTCTCGTGGTTATTACTTGGCCGTCGCTAACGTTGGCATCGAAGGCATGATGGTGGTATTGGAGCTTACGAGACTGTATGGTGCCAGGGAACAGCCTAGACAGGCTTTTGGTAGCTATTATCCTCTACGCTCACCGTCCAAGATTGGTAGTCTGCGTACCCAACGCGTACTTCTCGATTGACCAGTGCTTTAACTTTATTTCCTGCTTCAGGGGTTAGGAAGCAATATGCGATGCCTTTACTTCAACTATAGATGAGAAGAGCTTACATTTTTTCTGAAGAGGGGTAAAGATGTCCTAGGTGCGCAAGTTTACAACGTAGAGATCAGGATGGCGGGTACAGATTTGGCCGCTATTAGCTTGGAGTGAGCAAGATACCCAATCAAGAGTTGTTTGCTCAACAGTATTGAGTCCAGAAGTCCTTTGTTGAAGTTGAAGTGAGTGGTTTGCGGAAGTGGTGCTAGAAGCACAGACCACTCAAATTTCCCCGCATTTACCCCCACCATCATCGCGCCACACTTCCATTCTATTACTAACCTCCAACCCTCTTTCTCAATTGAACTTCAACCTCACACAGTCCCTCTTCTAACAACTACTATACCTAACACACAAACCCAAGACTCCATCAAAATGCCACAAACCCTCCGCCTAGCAGTCTCTCAGTCCCACACCCTTTCCACCACGACCGCGACTCTCGCGTCCCTCGAAAACACCGCCCGCACCGCACGCAGTAATTCCATCGACCTAATCCTCTTTCCCGAAGCCTATCTCGGCGGTTACCCACGAACAGCAACCTTCGGTGCCGCAGTTGGAGCACGAGATCCTGAAGGCCGTGAGCAATTCCTGCAATATTTCAAAGATGCCGTTGATCTTGGGGACACGCCAGAAGGCGCGGGTAGGAAATGGGTGGAGCGGGAATTGGAGCTGCCGTCGGAAGGCAAGGGGATAAAGGGGATTAGGGGTGATGGGACGAGAGAGGAGCTCGAGAGGATTGCGAGGGAGACGGGGGTTTTTATTGTTACAGGGTTGGTGGAGAGAAGTGGGGGGACATTGTATTGTGCTGTTGTTTATGTGTGTCCAAGATTAGGGATGTTGGGGAAGAGGCGGAAGGTTATGCCAGTACGTGCGCCTTTTCGATTCCCTGAATCGCTTGAATAATTGGGACCTGTTTGCTGACGAACGGATAGACAGGCAGCGAGCGTCTCATTTGGGGCCAAGGCCAGCCTTCCTCCCTCCGCGCGATCACAACTACAATTCGTGGAGTCAAATTGACTCTTGCATCTGCGATTTGTTGGGAGAACTACATGCCACTACTCCGCCAATCCCTCTACAGCCAGAATGTCAATCTATACCTAGCTCCAACTGCTGATGGAAGGGATACCTGGCTGCCGCTTATGCGGACCGTGGCTTCGGAGGGTCGATGTGTGGTGTTAAGCGCGAATCAGTGTATGACGAAATCGAATCTGCCGGGTTGGATCACGGGTAAGAAAGATGGAGAGGAAACTCATGTGAACGGCCATACATTCTTTCCTAGACTGCGGAGGAAGAGTACGATTACGGAGGATGGGAATGAGATTGTGCTTCCAGGACCGAAAGAGGATGTGGTTGTGGAAGAGACTTCCGAGGGGAAGAGGCATCCGAGTGAGTTTGTGTCGAGGGGTGGATCGTGTATTGTTTCTCCTTTGGGAGAAGTGCTTGCGGGCCCGCTTTGGGATGACGAAAATGGACTTTTGACTGTTGAGGTGGATTTTGAAGATTGTTTGAGAGGGAGGTTGGATCTTGATGTTGGGGGAAGTTATTCGAGGTCAGTACTCAATACTCTGGATTGGAGATTAAAGCTGATAACGCGAATAGGAATGATTCTTTCAAGTTGACAGTGGAGGGATTGGATCTTAGCCCTCCACCGTGAAAACAACATGGTCTCAACTTTATGACAACGGATTACAAAAGTCCAAAGTTCAATCTTTCCAATCCCATGTTGCAATTCATAAACTTGGAGTATGGATTTCTCCTCTTGTGGTAGTATGAGTTAGCAGCTGAGCTAAGCTTAACGAAGGGAACGAGATCTTACGTAAGGTTACTTGCATTCGCTCGTTGACTCTTGAAATACCAGGATTTTCATGCTGTTATCACCGGAGTAACTGTCGTCGTCGACAATTTTCTCGTTGGCGGACAACTGTTGTAAAAACCAAGACACAACTACGAAAGTAGATCAGTTCTTCTCCATATGGAAGAAGCAACCGGAAGTGTTCGTGTGGTTCTTGAAGCGGTGCACAGTAACTTATATTGCAGTCATTGAGAGTCCTCTTCACTCTGCTTCTGAATCTCACCGTTCTCCTTGCCGCTACCGTCCCTGTGATATGGACGGGGGATGTTTTGTAGTGATGCGGCAAGGGGGAAGCGTTTGGTTGAGCATGAAGGATGTTGACTGCTGTTTGGAATCTAGACGAGCAATCTTGAGATGAAAACAGAGGTATCATGATTGATACTTATAGTGATACTTGAAATATATGAAGAATTTCATTGGGGTGCGAAGGGGAGAATCTCGTGAGCGGAAAGACCTCACTTCGTCCAGCTTCAGAAATACCTCAACCATCGAACAAAGGCCCCAAGCTGAGCAAACCGCGGCTCTTGCATCTCAAAAAGTCCTCCCATTGCTTATTCTCTTCTGCAAGAAGAACAGCACTATGCCTTACTATTTGACAGCCTTTGACTAGTAGCCAAAGGTAAGTTGGTGAGTTGGTTACACAACCGAACGATTAGCTGGTTTAAAGCAACGTCTGTTGGACTTAGTGGACTGTCTGTACGACGCTTGATATAGTCCTTAATTGCCTTGGTTTAAAGCTCTAATTGAGCAACATTATGAGGCGTTTCAGGTACCTAAGGCCCTTGCTAAATGGTTATATCTGAAGGAGGGGTTGGCGTCCGCAACGGAATATTTAACTTTAAAAGCACCTGTTCTGGGTTATATGGTACTAGTCCTGTAGCTTCTAACCCATTACGGACTGTGTCAATAAGCCATAGACTCTGTATAAGCAGAGACATAAGCTGCAAGGAAATCTAATTTATCATTATGACTGATTCCAACCCGTATATATTCTTCAATCTGCCGTCTATACGATCGCTTCAAAACTGCACAAACACTGACGTCTGGTGGTTGTAGCAAATGTGATGGATGTGCAATGTGAGCGATGTGCATTGTGAGCGATGTGCAATGTGAGCGATGTGCAATGTGAGGGATGTGCCAGCATACAAAGCGTAATAATCAAGTGCTCTGAACAGAACAGGCCAAACTTCAGTGTAAAATGACTTCCATGGCAATCAATGATTAGTAGTCGGTAAACTCCCTTCATACGGTCCTTTGCATGCTTCTCAAAGACGGTTTTAAGCCAAATAAAACCTAAGGAGTCATCAATCCAATCTTTATCACTAACTCAAATTGACCAGTCTTGAGGCAACATATCCGTGTACCAAGTCGACGTATGAACTTTGCCCTCGAAAACAACCATTAGTAGCAGACTCCATCCAGACGATAAAACAGACTGTATGCAAACTGGCCGCTAGAGCGTTCAGAGCCAGTAATGACTTTTGCGGTCGTAATAATACCTATTTGAAAGCTAGTCTCGTCAAAGTTATAGATATCCTCGTCTATAATCCCATATTTGGCAATTATATTTTGTACGAGTCGATACTAGTCTCGAATAACTGCAAGATCTTCGCATTTTGCACGCTAGTAGTCGTATTTGCGACTATATTTGACTGAAGGAAGTCGTGGCGTTGTACAAAGTTATAAACCCACCCTACCGATCAAGTGCAGGGAATCGAGACCAGGCGGTCCCTTACTGCAGGGGCTTCTTGGGCGACGCAAAGACAAAATTTGCACATTGAGCCGTAGGCGGTCCCGTGTTACCAACAACTTGAAGGTGTGTAACGTGACACGAGGCCCGGAAGTCAGAGACCATATCAAGGCCACGCTCTAATCTATCTTAGTTGAACTTGACCCTAGGGTCTACATAGGATCCTTTTGAAGCTAGGGATGAATGTAAGTCGTGGATCGGACCGGTAACTAGCTATTCTTAAGGGATGGAGCTGTCTTCGACAAACTTTAGCACGGTCAGCAACCTGGACATGCGCCGCCCGAAATGCAAAACCTCCAGTATGTTATAACGATCCAGGACACTGCTCGACGACTGTTCGAATAACTCCACGTGATGTTTAGATTGGCTCTTGCAATTGGCAATTGGATAGTACAAACGAGGCTTGAATTTCAGATTCATCTAATAAAGCTACTATCTATGATCACAAGTATATCCATATCTCATCTATGCTTGAACAGAAGTTGCTTGCACGTCCCACTCCTTGCTGAACTCCCAAGTGGTATAACCCTTCACCTCTTTCGGAGTGTAGAACAAACTTCTATCATACGGCGTCAAGGCAAGCTTCTCCCTAATTCTAAAGACCAGATCCGGGTTCGAGATGAAGTACCGCCCGAACACAATCGCAATCTCCTGGTCTTTGTGCTTCTCGTCCACGGCATTATACGCTGTTTCTGGCTTGAATCCGCCAGCAAGAAGGACGGGGCTAGTGTTTCCCCAGATGTCGAGAATGAAGTCAACACTACTCGAACCACGAGCTTCTGGGTCTGGATGGATCTCGCGGGTTTCGATGATGTGAATGTAAGCCAAATTAAGCTTTTTGAGCTGTTCTGTGAAGTAGGAGAACTGAGGCTGGGGGTTCTCCATTCGCATGCCCTGGTAGTCGGAGAAGGGGCTTATCCTGATACCAGTCCTTTCTGGGCCCACGGCCTCGACGACTGCCTTGGCTACCTCCAACCCGAATCTGGCTCTCTTCTCCACACTTCCCCCCCAAGCGTCTGTTCTTTGATTCGAAACGTCCTGGAGGAACTGATCGACAAGATATCCATTTGCGCCGTGGATCTCAACTCCGTCAAAGCCTGCCTCGATGGCGTTCTTGGCAGCTTGCTTATAATATCCGACGAATTCCCAAATTTCCTCCTCCGTCAATGGTGTAGGAGTGGCACCGCCCTCGAGGGGGATGTTGCTCGCGCCGACAACGTTGCTTTTCTCCCCCAACTCCTGCTTCAGGATATTTGCGCGAGCTGTTCGGCCTAACGCCCACAGCTGTAAAAAGACAAATGATTTCTTGGCGTGAACGGCATCAGTCACCTTCTTCCATGCCTCGATCTGCGCTGCGTTGTAGATGCCTGGGATATTGGGATACCCACCTGCTTGGGGCGCGATGAAAGTAGCTTCAGTGACCAGAAGTGTACCGGGGTAGGATGCACGCTGGGCATAGTAGTCGACAACAAAGGGAAGAGGGACATGCTTGTCGTCGGCGCGTAGTCGGGTTAAAGGTGCTAGGACAACACGGTTGGAGACTTCAAAGGTTCCAATGCGCATAGTCTTGAAGAGTTTGCTTGAGGCGGCCATGGTGGTCTCATGTGAGAGGAAGACTGATTTAGAGGGGTAGATACTTCAAGGAACTCGGTATCTTGATGGACGACCCTGAACTGAAGAAAAGAATGGATTTGAAGATAAAAGAGAGTCTCCTACTTTTATATTAACCCACCTCCCCAACCTTCCCCAAATAATTGTACATACTCCACTTTGTGGCTTGGCTTACTCTAACTAGTAAGAGAAATGTTATGATCCGTACATCCTATCGTTGCTCAGGAAATCTGCTTTCTTAGTTAGGCCGTCTCAGCCACAGAAAGTGGAGTATGGACAATTATTAGGAGCGGGGATAGGAGAATACCCACTTGCTATGTCCGACGCCTGCAGATCGGATTTGTAAGTCGACGCTACGAAAATAACTGATTGCTAGGTTGCTCCTCGCAAGATTTCCAATTTTGATTTCTTAGCAACCGCGACGAGAAAACTTCTCCTTTTCCCCACTCTAAGCGAGCCTAACCGAGTTCCCGCCCCAAATCTCACCCTTTTACAACTAAACACCATATTTTAAAATTTAATATCTTAGCCTATAACAATAGTATTAACTTACTTTATTAAATATTAAAAATACTCTTACTTATAGTTTATAATTAAAGCTTTTAATATACTAAAAATAGATTGTAAGCTCGTATAATAATACTTTAAAATTAAGGTATAAGTAAAAATTTAAAAAGTTATTAAATTATATATATATAATAGTGAAAATATATAAATCGAAAAGATAAATATTAATAATAAGTTAAAGTTATCTGTAATAGCTACTAGTAGCTAGAGGGCAGCAGGAGGGATTACAGTATATTAGAGAAGTAGCAATAAGGGGAGGGAGATAATAGTAATTATATTAAAAAGAGATTCTGTAGTACTAGTGCACTTGTATAATATAAACTCAAGCTTGCCTTCCCAAAGTAAAGTCAATAGGCCTTACTTATCCTTTACTCTAGACTCTTAGCTTTATATGCTAGCTGTACTATTACTAACTCTGCAACTAATTGTATACTAACTAACTGCTAACTAATCGCTGACTATTCCTGACTATACAAATATATTAAGCCTAGCTTAAGTAATAGTTACTATATGAAATCGCCTGTACAATCGCCTGTACAATCGCCCGTGAAATCGCCCGTGTACTTTTAGGGGCTAGGTTCTTGTTATAACTATCCCCCTTCTAAGGCTACTGTGGCAGGGAAATGTGTCTAGAAAGTTGTTGTTGCCTTACTTTTCAGGTTTTTAGTAGGTCTTACAATTGTAAGAACCTCGCTTAGCTAGTTTCGTCACGTGTCAGCGGGGGATAAATGGCCTTCGCAGCTGGAGTAGCACTCAGAGAACATCGCAATCATACATCTCGTTTTTTCGCATACATTCTGCAGTGCA
>NXFV01000407.1:0-17483 GCA_002803225.1 Gamarada debralockiae | reverse complement strand
CAAAGATCACGGTGTATTGTAAAATACTAAGCTAGGGAAGAAAGGAGAGAATATGAGGATCCAATGACCTTTTGTACCCTCCGGCCAGCCATAGCGTCGTTTCATATGGCCCTGCCCAGCTCTCTGCCCAAACCGTCACAACAGTGCGAACTTTACTAGAAACAGCTGGAACTTGTAGGCGGTGAGCCTACGAGACTTAGAAAGTATAGTAGACTAGGCAAGCTGAAGATACTGATCTTTCTAAATCCTCTATCAAGACCTACCTTAAAACAACAGCTAAACTATATTTTGATAACTTATTCGCCCAAGCTGTTTATACCTCTACTACTAGTTTTAGCATGTTTGATACTCCAAAATAGTCTGAGCTCTTCAAAGCTCTACGCTACAAACCGCTAAGTCTAAAGTTCCTTGCTAGTGATCTCCTTGATTCGTGTTATTGTAACAGCTACAGGTAGCTAGAGGGCAACAGGAGGAATTACAGTATATTAGAGAAGTAACAACAGGGGAAGAGAGACAATAGTAGTTGTATTCGTAGTAGCTAAAAAGAGGTCCCGTAGTACTTGTACGCTTGTGAATAATAAACTTAAGCTTGCCTTCTTACAAGTAACGTCAGTAAGCCTTACTTATCCTTTTGTGACGGTTTGGGCAGAGAGCTGGGCAGGGCCATATGAAACGACGCTAGTGCTGGTCGGAGGGTACAAAAGGTCATTGGATCCTTATATTATCTCCTTTCTTCCCTAGCTTAGTATTTTACAATACACCGTGATCTTTGAACTCCGCGCTTCAGACCTTTGCATCGATCCCGCCGTCACAACTGTTCCAAGTATAGCACACAGAATAAAGTGGTGTTCCAGCTTTGGTCTAATCCACATGCTCTACAGATAGCTCTATCGTTCTTCACATCAGGTTCGTTGATGCGGCGAAAGGCTGCTTCGACTTCTTTATTAGTATTCGAGGTCTGATAGTTATTAGCTCCTATTTGGTAAAGGAATTAAGTGATTTGGAGCAGTATTAGTTGATAATAAAAGGTTGGTTCTATTAGATATCATAGCTCGCGTACATTCATGATCAAGAGATTATTGCTTCTATGCACCGCATCTATATTGGACATAGCAACCCTTGTGAAGTCATGTGATACTATCATATTTATAATTGACTTTACGTCAGATTATAGGATTATCATGATCAGGTCGGAATTATAAATAATATAGGACCCGTATTCGCGACTAAAGAGATACCTGACACAGAATCTTGCGAACGAGGATAGCGTAATATGACGATCCAAATCGAATAATAGCTAGGCGGTTGCTGCGTATTCTGAGCAAAGCAAAACAGATCATGCGCGAGATATATCTAGGCCACAGCTGTGACCTATGTCTAATATCTAGAATATTGATAGTCTAGAGGCTGAGAAAACAGCAGCTTAGAGGGAGTGTTGGAATGAGTAATCAGTGACTCTGGTTCTAGGGCACCATGAGACATGTGACGCATCACATGACTCGGAGTTCACTTGATCAGTGTGACGTGTTCTATAAGTAATAGGGAGATTCCTCTCTACAAGTACAGACTACTGTACTTGATTTGTTCATTAGTATCTTCGCAACCTTAATAATCCAACCACGTTTTCCCTTATTCTGTGCCTTCACTTATATCACGTGACAATATTACATGAGGGTGTAGGAGCTATTCAATGGTTAGGTTTATTTTATGGGACATGGAAGAAATTTGTGAATATCAGTCATCTCTATGTAAAGCAACCGACAATATTTGGAGTTTGCCAACACGTGAGGGACTCAAGCTCGCCCGCTAGGTCTTGATGGAGGTATCAGTGTCTGAGTCAGAAGCCAAGCACTTTGTAGCTGTAGCGGATTGAGAAAATCAATAACCATGTAAAGATAAGCCTTCACGACCAGTTTGGCAATTTCTTCAGTTAGCCCAAAGCAAATTCGTCGCCAATCTGCGAAGTCAACGGATGTTGATAAAACAATATAGCAACAACAGAGTTGGCCCACGTGGAGACGAATCGATAGGGAAACAATCCATTCCCTAGATGCGAGAAGACTAGAGGAAATACGGATTGCAAATTCCCTGCACAATAAGCCACGCCTTACCAAAGGCCACTAACATCTCCTCTGGTAATGGGCCTTTCTCCAAATTCCCTAGATTCTCCTCCAGCTGCGCGACGCTACTAGCGACGATAATAATAGCATCCCACACTCTTTTTTTATCAGACTATGATGGTTGCTCCAGCACAAGGCCGCTTCAGCAGTTGTTAACCCCAGCTTTTTTGCCGCTGACCGCACGATATCTAGGGCATCAGAGTAAGCATCATTCCAGTATCTCCCTCTATAGGATGCACCCTGGGTCCTATTCGGATCAAATCGGCTTCCCTCTTCGTGCTCCATCGTCTCTCTTCGATAGCGATCAGTCAATAACCCCTCCGCAAGAGGGTTAAACTCGTAGAAGGCAATGCCGTATTTTCTTAGACAAGGAAACAGCTCGGGCTCCACGGCACGATGTAGCGCGTATAGACGCCTTGGTAGACATCGGGTTTCTTCTATCCATTCCGAATGCAAATTTTGCTGATCTGGGAAACCTCCTCCGCAGTATAGTTACTGATGCCGAAGCGGCGGAAACAGCCCTCCTTGTACAAGTTGTTGACTTCTCGCAGCGTATCTTCGTACGGCGTGTTACGGTCCGGAAGGTGGAGGACCCTAAATTTGCGCTGATGGGACATTGCCACATTACATTCTCGTCTTGAAAAGACATAAATATTCTCGACCGAGTTTTACGATTACTACAACCCGGTATAATTTCCAAGGCAAGCAGACTATATACTTTTCGGCAGCAATTATACTTAGCAAGAATTTGACAAAGGACGGCCAACGAAAGAAGCGGTACGATCTACACAGAGCAACATTGGAGAAAAGGTGCGATAAGCTGGCGAAGAAGTGCCAAGCCAATGTTGCCTTGTTTCTAAGAGCCTGTGGTGAAAGTGATGAGGGTGGAGTGTGCTAATAGTTGTGTAAGGCCGGAAATTTCGTGAAGGGCTGAGCGTAACAAAATATTCCCAGACCATAGCTATGCTTTGAACCGACCTCTGTAGCTAGGTATTTTTCAGGTGCCTATTTAGGCCATGAATATTTACTAAGGTACCGCCAATAAATCTCCAGTCCGTACGCTCATGGCATCCCTGAAGTTATTTGACAAAACTCGCATTTGCTTCCTCGTCATTGCCCTCAGCTTCGGCGCCCAAGACTTCCGTTCCTGCGTTATCCCTCTATCCATAAGAATTCTGCTAACTGTTAAACTCCCAACGGATTTCTCTAGGAGCTGGTCGTAGATATTTGATGACCATACCGTAAGCACGATTTTGAGACACCTATTATTGCTCGCATTAACCATGGCCTGCAGATGTTCAATAAACTTCCTACCCTCAGAACCTTCCCGATCATCATCGTAGATGCTCCTCGAGTTGTCAATGAGACTTAGGTCGATAACGACCAAAAGGTTCTCGAACCGCCTAAAAGAGCGTTCGAGTAAACGGAGCCAGTGTGAAACTGAGTTTGCGCTTCGAATTTCTTGCAAAGTTATCATGTTAAGGTCTAGATCATTGACGCTCCCACTCATGCTGAGAGTTTGTAGCATCAAAGAGCGGAGGATATCCGTGGTCCGTGGAGAACTATTGAAAGCAATAGGCAGTGCCCAGACTATCGGGCTTTTGTCTCAATGATAGCATCAAGAAAGTCGACGGCGAAATCCAAGGAGCTACTTCTCACACCCCTTCCATGGGCTACTAGTAACGAAGATTTTCCGTCTTTTACCCAGTCTTTCAACTTATGAAGCTCACGCGCGGGCACCTGGGTTGGCGTTCTAATTCTCCGCCTATTTCGCATGGACCTGCAGAAACTCAGCATCTCCTCCGCGCTACCGTACTCACGGCAGAGAGACCGCAGCGTGGTTCGTAGATTTTCCGATTGCCACTCTAGAAAAAGCATATTCTGGCTCTTTTGGAAGTAAATCATCTGGTTCTGCAGAGCTCTAGTCTCTACATTTATCATGTCAGTCCTCACTCATCAAAAAGGGAGGTCACACGCACCTAACATTGCCTGAGTCATTATCTGGAAGTTTCTAGACATATCAGATCTCATGCTGAAGATCTCCTGCTTCAGAGAGGTATTCTCGTGGATTAAAGAGCCAACTTTAAGATGCACATCACGCAGTTCGGTCTTGACAGCTGTACTGGCAAGCTCATCCACGCGACTCGATCGTTCAGCGATGTCGTCGACTATGCCTTTGAGACTGATTTTGTACGGATTGATCACCGCCGAATGGCATGTTGCAGCTTGCTTTTCTTGTACCATTTCATTGTTTCGAGCACAAACTCGATGATCTTGGCGTACACATTTGCTATTCCGTGTTGCATGTCTTTTGTTGGGTAGAGCTCATATAGTAGTTTCGTCCTGGGCAGTACGTTTGCAATATTGCGGATTGCGCGAGATATCTCGACGAGGAGCTCCTCATGGTTGACCATGATCTACTCATTGTCAGCACGACAACAGTTCTTCAATTTATCAAATCTTACTGTGAAGAATAATTTGAACGACCCCCAAACAAGCGAGACGTACTCGGGGCACTGCTGTGAGAGGGTATCGAAAATAGCTGTCCCAAATGTTTCAGCAATAGCTTGCTTTGAATAGCAGCAGAGCTAGATGGAACTCGACGTACGGGCATAGTAGACGATCCGGAATGAACAGCTAGCCAGAATTGATCTGACTTTACTTTTCGATGAGCGGCTCTGATGCCTCATTTGTGCCTCCTCTAGCGCTTTCTGCACATCAGTTATCGAGTTGAAGTTCCTCTCGCAAAGACGGAGTATGTCATATTCGGCTGGTAATAGATCCTTCCGCAGCACCTTCACAGCATTATCGAAAGCATCCTTAGCGGGGTTCAGCCACCTAGGAGTTATCTTCTTTAGCTATTACTTAGGTTCAAGCGGCAAAAACTCTGCATTTGGAACCTACCTCTCGGTCTCGCCTGCGGTATAATTTGATACGAAGTTCCCTCTCAATGTATCCTGCCTAAAGCCCGCGGCTGTGGATAGACTGCTCATACCAGCCCGTTCAGAGGTACTAGGCATGGAGACAAGATCGCGGTGGGTGGGATGCAATCCATCTGGAAGCTGTTGAAGCTGTAGAGCAGCATTTAGAGCAGGAAGAGGATGCAATAGCGGCGGTATGGGGTCAGTCCAGTCCATAACGTGACAATACCCCTCGTGGGGCCGCGATCGAGATCACTAGGGACGTGGAAATCCCTTAGTATTATATATGACGTTTAATATTTAGAGCAAAATCACCCGTGGAAGGTTATTGATAAAGTTTTGTCGACATCTCATCTAAAAATCACCCAGAATTGTGTGGGTCTGGATTGCAAGGAGCAGAAATTCAAGCCAGACCAATGGAGCAGGCATGCTGCTATGCTGGGCAGGATACCTGGCATGCCCTCTGGGTCCGAACCAATAGAGTGTTATTCAGGGCTGATACAAGCATGCTCCGCCACACACCTGCTATTGAGGATGTCCCCAAGCCCCAAGGGCTCTCCGCCCGAGTATCGGAATCCTTTTAGAGCTTAACCTCTTATTTTGCTCTGAGCTCTCAATCGCAAATATATCTTCACTTTTTGTAGTCCTTGGGACGGATGCCCAAAAGGTTGAGGCATACCTTCATACCATCTTCTATCTAGGGAAGATCTGGGACTGTGGTGAGTGTGCAGAGCTGGAGCCTAAGTTATTCAAGCTGACACACGACCCAGTGATTTTGTTAGATGAAGCCGATGTCTTCTTGGAAGAGAGATCAGTTTTGGACCTGAAAAGAAATAGTCTTGTATCTGGTAAGTAGCAATTAGTATCTCCACTGCTTATTTTGGCAGAGCACATACTGATGGCATGCTCTCAAAGTCTTCCTTCGCGCTCTTGAATACTATGAAGGGATCCTGATACTGACCTCCAATCGCGTGGGCACATTCGACGAGGCATTTCAATCCCGCATCCGTGTTGCCCTGCACTACGAGCCTCTAGGACCGAAGTTCCGAAACAGATCTGGATCAATTTTTGTGAGATGTTGGAAGAAGATAACGACGAGATCAAAGTGAACATCCGAGGGCTTGAAGGCAGGCTTGACGAGTTGGCCGTATACAATATGAACGGTCGACAGATCCGAAATGTTTTATTGACGGCTCGCCAGCTAGCTTTGCACCAACAACAGAGTCTAGAATGGAGTCACTTGAGCTAGGTGTTGAAGCTGTCCGACGATTTCAATCAGTATCTGAAGGACATAAGGGGCGGCATAGGAGGTGAGGACTGGGCTAAGAACCAGTCGTTGCATTGAACTAAATCTAGTAGTATACTAGGATGTTCCTCACGGAACCCCTGAAATTCCCTTTCTTTTTCGTCCAAAATAGTTAGACTTGTACCAAGAAGCGACTTTGTGATGAATATATATTCAGGGTGAGAGTATCTGAGCTTGATATTTCCAACTTTGGGAGTGATTGCGTTTTGCAAAATCAGTTTAGTTCTTCGCTTCGTTCTTCCAGTTCAACAAGTTTGTTTCAAGCCTGTCGAGGACAGCTACAAGAGTAAATAATCTATGCGTGTTCAGTTTTGCACAACTTCCAGTCCGAGGTGGCACAGCCTCTGCCGCTATCAATTATGTTTCGCTTTTCATTGTAATGAAGGGAAAGTTTTATTCTTGCAAAGATTTTAGGAACGATGTTATGGTGCTCGTACTCGTATTCACTGTTAAGCAAGGTCATTTTGCCGAGACACCCAACATGGGAAAATAACAGACTGAAGGAGCAACTGACACTGAATTTTTACACCTTTATAAGGTAGGTCAATGGGCCTAGCTGTCGTTTTAATGGATTTGTTCTGGAATGGCTTCTTTGAGTCTTTGACATTCCCGCCATCTTCACCTTCCCTTGAACGCTTCGATCCATTGCACGAGGCTCGTAACCAGAAGGCCACTTGGCTGGTGAGGATAGAGTTGGGAAATTGATGGTCTTCCACCAGCAAAACTTCAAACACTAAAGCGTATTTGAAAAGCTTTTAAAGTTATTTGTAGGTATTCCGAATGCCTGCTGTGAATACTCCTAAGAACAGGCCTAGAAATTCCGTCATTCCATTTATCTATGTCAATAGAGATTCCTCATAAACGCCATGAGTGGTATGCCTCTATTTATGCCGCCCAAACCCCATCCCAAATCATGACTCATATGCCGTACAAACTCATTCATATCCCAAATCTGCGTAATCATCACAATCCACTGCCTTTATTTCCCTTGATGCGGCCATTCCGCACTAAGCCAACACTGACGCCCTCTTCACCCGTCATCCATCCCGGCATCTTCTCTCCGTCTATCACTCCCTCTTCCACTAAATGCCGAACACCAGCGAAGACATGTTTGCCTTGAAAGATGACCCGGATATTCGGTCTCCAACCCTCTGCATCGACTTCGTTCTCTTCATCCTGCTTGTTGAGCTCCAAGTCCAGCGTGCTTCTTCTTCCCTTTCGCTTCTTGCCACGTTCTGCAGCTGATTCTTCGGGATGTACGTCAAGATCAGGATCATCAGCAGGTTCCTGGGTTGTCAAGGGAAACGGATCTCTAATCATAACGTCGAATCTTTCCATACCCTTCCCATCCTCGTGCTTCGCAGAGTTTCCGAATCTTCCCTTCGCGACGAGCTTCCTCCGCTTCACGGTTTGCTCATCATCTTCCATTCTCCGTTTCATACCAGTTACCATTTCCGTATCGTCCTTTCCTCCTTCGTTGTCAACGATCGATTCCGGGGTTGGCAAGTGAACGTTGAGAGGGGTATCCTTCTTATTCTCCTCCGCGTAAACACCCCATCCTCCACCGGCGGCATTCGTCTTCCCACCACCCCTCCTCTCAACCAATGCCTCCAGATTCCTCGCACTCAAATTCGTGCTTTCGAGACTATACCTGTCCCGTGGTCTCGAGAACGCTTTGGGAATACCATCCAAGACTAATTTCCTCAAGCTCTTGTTATCCGAGATCGAAGATCCTGAATTGCTGGATATCGTAGTTGTGAGCGAGACATAAATGTATGGCGCCGAGTCCGGAAACGCAATATAAAAAGTCCTCGAAGAATCAAAAGCCATAGCCCGTTTCGGCGTGTATGAATGAAAAGCCAGTGAAGTGTTGTATGGTGAATCAACAATGAAAACCCTCAGTATCATCAATCTCAATTTCTCGTACCGATCCAAATTATAATGCGCTTTGACATCCAGCAAGACCTCCTTCTGCAGATTCCTCAAGAAAGTAGCAGGATGGAATCTCGGTATCGAAGTCGCAGCTTTCTTCTGGTGTTGAATTTCGGATTCGAGTTTGACGAGCTTCAAAGCGCTCCATTTCTGGCTTGTAGGGTGGTCGTAGAGGTACTGCATATCTGCCATAGCCAGTTGGTACAGTGAGATACCATTACGCCAGTCACCTTCGAGTATTCGATCCAGGATATCTCGTTTACTACCTTTTCGTGATTGCAATTCTGTGTAGATTTTTCGGAGTTCAGGGAGGGAATGTGCGGGTGGGTAGAGATCTTCGTCGTCATCTTCGGAGTCGGGATTTCCGAGGTATGGGGAAGTGAGGTCACCTTCTTGGTTTTGGTCAGAGAGCCAGTCGAGGGCGAGGGTGAGCAGTGAGGGGCGCGAGAGTCGTTGGAGGGTTTTCGTGACGGAGGGGTGGTTTGGTGAGAGGAGTTGAGAGGGTGGGAGGGCAGCGGTTGTGGGGATTGAGAGGGAATACATTGTTAGTTGCGCAACAGTAAATTTGAAGGCTTCGTTTGCATTATTTCATATTGTTAAGGAGCAATTGATGGTTGTCGTCGCAATGTTGATCTTGGCGGTTGACGCGACGCGATTGCGATTTGGTCGGCTTCTCTTCGGGTCTCTATCATACACATGATCACGCCTCCATTTCCAGCAATTCGCTTAAATCTGCCCTCCTTTACTGCGTCTCCGATGAAAAACAAAATCCATGAGGTCAACCTAGTGCTACATTCGCATCTCTCCAGATTGCCTTGATCAACTCCGGCGAAGCGGCTCTTAAGTCGTCGCAACAAGTACGAGCATGATTTGAGAACAGTTTCTCCGGAGATTTAGCGAATTCAAGGATGGTAACCCAGTGCTTACCCCTCATAAGGCTATTCCTTCACCAGTGTGTGACAGAATTCGTGAAGGAACCAAAATTGCTTATCTTTCGAGATAATTAGAAATAACAACTGTATGATTTGCACGATGAAGGGCACAGAATCACATAGTGATAATAGTTTCTCTCCAAAAAGCTGTTGTGGTAAGTTGCGACTCCTCGAAGAAATTTTGTCCGTCACGAATTCTGACACACACTGGGAGTGCTTTGATACTCCTGCTTATGTCAACCACAAAGTTCAAATATCAATGTTCGACTTGCGAGAAGCCTTTAACCGAAGTCACACAGCATTAGCAAGTTCTCAAACAGCTCAACGAGGCTTTATGTTCGCGAAATATGTCACAGAGCGTAGAGTCAGGAACGAAGAGAAGGGCCTTCACGAGAAAGTCCGCGCCCAAGGTCAAAACAGGATGCTACACCTGCAAAGTCCGCCGAGTCAAATGTGACGAACGCAAACCAGAATGCCTTCGCTGTGTGAAATTTGGTATGGGTCGATGTGAGGGATATCCCAAGGATTCCAATATCCAAGGGCGCTCCGCATACCGAAGTTTGCAGCCAGCCCCGTTGTACCAGCCTCGTTCCGGGCCCAGGTTCAACGATGATGAGGAATATCGCTGCTTCCATCTTTTCAGGAGCGACTCGATTCATTTTCTTACTGGGGCGTTTAGCGATACTCTTTGGGGTCACGTCATTGCGCAGGCTTCTGAAAATGAACCTTTTGTGCGAGATTGTGTCATAGCCATTGGGGCTCTTTCCAGAGCAACTTATTCCCCCAGAACCTGTCCAGGGAGAACGCAATCGCCAAAGCACGAGAAGGGCAATGGAAACTATGAATACGCTCTCAAACAGTACGGAAGAGCCCTCAAAGCTATGAGAACCGCCCTCTCAGATGACCAGCAAAATTTGAGACGGGTGTTGATAGCCTGTCTACTGGTCTTCTGTTTCGAATCTTACATTGGGAATCAAGTAGCTGCTATTACGCACGCTCAATCAGGAATCAGTCTATTACACCAATGGGAGTCGAGAAAAGATATAACAAATGTCAAGTCACCAACCCCGTGCATCATCGAGGACGAACTCGTGCAAGCCTTCACACGGTTGGATTTTCAAGTTTCCATACTCGTTGATACACGGTCCCTAGAATTTCATCGAGCCGTCAAGACGCATTGTTTCAATACTCTGCAGAAAATGCCGTCGTCATTCAAGAATGTGGAGGAAGCGAGGATCTGGGGCGAGTTATTGATGAGATGGAATTACCACTTCCGAGCCGAATCCCTGTCTATAGGCAAATCTCAAGAAATCGGCATGAAAGCCCCGCCGGTGAAATGGGAGGATTCAATGGATACGCCGATGGGGGCAGCAGTACTTCACGAACCAAAAGAAGTCCCCGTAGTGCTGCTACCCGAGTACAGAGCGCACGTCTCCAAGACTCGGCAATGGTTCCTCGCATTCGAACCACTTTTCGCCTCTCTCCAGACTTCGCCGAGCAAAGATCTCCTTGGAGGAACATTGCTGCAGGTCCAAGCGAAAATGAGTGTCATAACCCTAGCGAGCGCATTCTTCACTCTCGAAACAGGCTACGACTTTTTCCTGCCCGAATTCCGCGATATCGTAACCCTCACGGATTCGGTCTCAGAGATGCTACTTGCTGGTTCGAACTACCAGGACAGACGACTTATATATCATTTCGACGGCGGCTTCATCCCACCCCTCTTTCTCGTTGCGACAAAATGCCGAGATAGGGGTTTGCGGCGGAAAGCTATTGCGCTTTCGTTATCGGCGCCCTACAGGGAGGGCGTGTTTGATAGTATGTGTGTTGGGAAGATGTCGGAATGGATTATGGCTGTCGAAGAAGAGGGGATTGAGGAGGGTGAGATTCCGGATTATAGGAGGCTGAGGATTAGGAGGTCAAATATTGATTTGCCGATGAGGAGGGGGCAGTTGCAGGGTACGCAATTTAGGAGTCCTGAGGATACGGAACCGGAGTGGAAGGAGATTGTGCTTAGTTGGTAGAATGCCACATGAGTTACAAATCCAAGTGATGTAAAATAATACTGTAATCTCGTATGAATTTCAGAAAGCCATCAAGCTCTGATCATTGAGTGAGTCTCTATGGAGAATTCCAAGTTCGACATTCTCTTTGGTAGAATATCACACGACTTCATCATCATTATTCCAGTTCGCTGCTGACTTAAGTTGCAAAGTGACGGTATAATCTCATATATTTTCAGAAATGTGTCAAACTCTGATGGTTGAGCGAGCCTCCACGATCTTCAAGATCAAAGCTCGACATTCCTTTTGGGATGCGTCACATGATCTGCGCACCCTTCCATTTTTAGGTCCTCGCTTACAGCCAGCCCCTCCCGATTTATTCCCGATGCACAGTTGCCGATAAAATGCTGACGTTTCACATTTACACAACATTTGCAGGAGCAGCTCGGATTATCATATGAAGTCACAACATTTTGTATTCTCCAGCAGAAAATTGGTGGACGAGAAATAGTAAATGTGAAGACTCACGTGGATTAAAACATTACCCCAAGACCAGAATACCTTCAAATATCGAAAGATTATTGAACAGCGAGTTCAATCCTCTTAACCACAGCTTCCTTTTGCCCCCCACATACATATTAGAAATCTGCGTTGGGGCCGAAGTATTTAGTAAGCCAGTAGTGGGGCGACACGAAAATCAGCAAATGCCCACTCTTCATCACCACCACCGAATTGCTTCTTCTCTCCCCATATCTTCCGCAAAGAAAACGACAAAGACAATTGAGGGGAGATCGGATGATTCTGAATCAGCTTTGATATTGTGCGAGAAGGTGCACGGCGGATTTTATTCGGCTACTCCTTCGGCTTGGAGCGCATCGCTAGGGACAAAGGAAAGAGTCAAAAGAGTTCCTTAGGAGTCATATCCGCCCATCAACAACCTCGCGACGACACGAATACCTTCCTCGATCGATCGAACAGACGCGCGAAGGAAATAAAGGTCCCGACGACCTTACGAACAGTCGCAACATCCGAAAAGATGACTTACAACGGAAGACGTGGGCCGAATGTGTCGGAATACATCGCGCAACTCAATGCGATTCCTTCAGCTCAAGATATCCAGAACTCCGACAACTTCAATCTCGACGACGACCTGGCTATGTTCACCAACACACAATTTTTTGACTTCGATTTGGGTCAAGATGCGGACTTACAACCAAGTAATTTCGATGGCAGAGAAGGTCAGACGGTCGTTCCAGAAAGTATTGATATGAAGTCTATGGATTTCAATCTACAAGGTACGTTCTGTCATATCTATCATACCATCTCATGTCATATCATTTCTACGCATCTACCCTAGCGATTTACTCGTTTCTTCTTCGTCGTCAAGCTCCTCTATCGATATCGTTATCGCTGTGTGCACCTGGACCAGCAGGCGACCCGCTACGGTTATCTTCGCATGCAAGGCGCATGTTGGATAATCTGCCACATCCTTCACATCCCACGAAGTAGTCCAATGAGCACCTGCACGTGCAGCGCAAGGGCAGTTCCTTCGCAGCAAAGTTACTTTTCCAGTTACTTTTCAACGCAGAGGAACATGACGACCAATTACCGAAAATTGCACCATATCACGTGCGCCCCCCTCGAGCCCCCCACAATATGAAGCTGTAAACGCTATTTCTAGTGCAGCAAGCCTCACTCCGCCTCTATCCGCTGCTACCACAAAGGAAGAAGCAAGTATGCTAACAATGTGATGGCACGTCGCACAGGAGACTTCAACTTCGCCGACTTCAACACCTTCACTCAAGCCACTCCCCCCTTCGACAGCGATGGTCTTTCGCAATCACAACCTCCTCCTATCCAAACCAACCAGCCGTACCCCGCTTCCGCTTCCTCATCTGCTACTTCTCCCTCTACTGCGACTCCAACTGCAGGGACGAAGCGCAAAGCTACCTTGCCCGCGACAGAGAACTACGAAGATGCCTCCCGCCTAGCAGCAGAAGAAGACAAGCGTCGCCGCAACACCGCCGCATCGGCTCGCTTCCGAGTCAAGAAGAAGCAGCGCGAGCAAGCACTCGAACGATCCGCAAAGGAAATGAGTGACAAGGTGGCAGCATTAGAAGGAAAGATCAATCAGCTAGAGACGGAGAACAAGTGGTTGAAGAATCTGATCACGGAGAAGAATGAGAGTAAGGAGGATATTGCGGCATTATGGAAGAAGTATAGCCAAGAGATTGCCGAGAGGAAAGCTGCTGAGCGCAAAGACGGCGTGGGTACAAAGGCTACTAAGGCTTGATGCGTGGAGTGGGGAGTTGGGAATGGCGGCATTTTGTGGGTACATACATGCGCTTGATTAAGTTCGCGCTTTTACTGTTATTTTGCGGTGTGTTTTCATCTGACCTTTCGATTCGTTGGGCTCGTAGGGTGCATGATGGATGGTGGTAAATTCATACAGTAGCTGGCTTTGCTATCTGTCGTAACGTAGCTCACGAATCGAACGTATAAATGCTCTAAGGCTCTTGTATCTGGCCTCTGGCAATTGAAAGTCGCTGCTGGGCTCGGACACATCTTGTGCTCTCAAGTCCATTCATTTCCTTCTCTGCGTATCGCTGAGACTGAGCTACAATCTTTCCTCATTGCAGAACCTTTCTAGCTAGAGGTATCAAGTGCGAGAGTTTTCTCTGGGTTTCTTTGAGCGGACCGCAGAAAGTAATAACGAAGATACGAATGGCAAAGAAAGTGATAGCGACAAGATACCAGCCCTCTTCTCACAGCAAGACTTGTTTTCTAGGATTTTAGAGTCTTTTCAACGTCAATACCTTCTTCAGGATCAATAACAATCCCAATTGTTGAAAACGCGGTACTATGAGTTTTGCCCAAGTCTTCTTGTCTCGGTGGTCATTAAAGGATTCCTCTGTGTTGTTGAACTTTGCGCGCGTGATCATTGCAAGATATATGGCCGAATAGGCGATTAGCTGATAATGCCAACTCTGTTCCAAGAATCCAGAGAACATATCTGTTTCCAGAAAACTCTTCAATATTTTCCCGCCTATCTCATGCCGGTACCTGTGGCCATCCTTCACCTTGGTTGCATCTCCTTTGCGCTACACTCCTTCCTATCGTTCCAGAATCTCCTCCTCCAATACTGCACTTTCTTGAACACTCTCCACGCATGCCAAGGCCGTTTCCCTCTCCCAACCTTTCAACGTTCACGCCCTCGTCCTCCCATCAACGAGTTGATATAACCAGGAGTTTGAGATTCAAAGCTTGAAGGCTTCCTGAATCTTGATCCAAAAGACAGAGAATGGCTCAGCTGATAAGTATGATGTGGACTGCATGTGTGCATGTTTCATGGTCACTCAGATACCTCGGGAACTTTCTGCGCCTTTTACTAGAGCTTATTCTCAATAAGGTAGATCAATTTTCCGTTCTTGCGAGGTCATACATGACAGTAAAAACAGTCATGACGGCGAGAGAGACGCCGAAAACGGCAATTGCTCTTCCTTTAATATGCTGTAAGGACTTGCGCTCTTGAAATAATCGCACCTATTCCAAGTTTCCGATATTAAGACGCTTTGATGACTTTCCTCCGGATGTTTTGACTTGTGAAATAGTCGTGGCACGTTTCTCTACTCACCTAATTTCTGTTTTGCGAGGCTCCGTGTGCTCGGGAGGTCTCCATAAGGAGCTCTGTGAGCTTCTGGCCCTAACCCGGTGTGAGGCTGATTTTCGGATACGGCAGCACTACACCGATATCATAAAAATATAGATCCACCCGTTTACTACCTGTTTGCTTGACGACCTTCTCATGCAGTGATTGCAAAGGTCGAAGAGGAATCTAAGAGAAGATATATTCTTGAAGGCAGCTCACAGGGTTAATGTTAGCTCAGGTTCTCGTATGATCTCGCGAGTTACGGCACCTCTCCTCAACTCAAGCTAATCTAATTCATCCAAGTTGTTCTTACGAATTGGGAGCGGCGCAAATGGCTCCTAAGGATGAAATCCGGATACTGGACCTTTTGCCTGGGAAAGAAGATGATGATATTGAATGCAACATTCGAGTAGCCGCCCTGGGCGATGGCGTACAATATGAGGCTCTTTCCTACATTTGGGGAGACGGGGTCAGTGGGAAGATCGTTAGAGTTGCGGGGCGCGAAGTCGAAGTTACTAGTAACCTCTACGCTGCCTTGCGGCGCCTTCGCAACTCGAGTAATAAAAGATCGTTATGGGTTGACCAACTCTGCATCAACCAATGGGACAACAGTGAAAAGACCGAGCAAGTAAACTTGATGCGGCTGATCTACAAAAATTGCTCCCACTGCTTGATTTGGTTGGGAGAGATCGTTGAGGAAACGGCAGGATTCACGGTCCTAAACGCAGAAGCAGCTTTCGATATTATCCGTTTGTTTGCCGCGGTAGCAGACGACCAGCATCCAGATATTCCGCCTACCCTTTCTTCTCCTGAAGCGATTGAGGGAGCTTACAATGCTTTCAAGGGCATGATCCGCAATGGGAATCCGTGGTGGTCTCGGATCTGGACCGTCCAGGAGGCCGTGCTTCCCCCCATGGCAACCGTTAGATGGGGGCCATTGTCTATCCCTTGGGAAACTCTGGAAATCGCGGCGCTTAACATGTGCCTCTCCAGGTTTCCTTTCCAGCTAGTCTCAGTTCTCGATCAGTTTCGTGGCAACCTTGACGACTTTATTTACCCAGTTCGCGGCCTGGACATCGCGAGGACGGGAGAGCCAGCATTGGATGTACTGCAGAGATGGCGATATCGTGAAGCTACTGATCCCGGAGACAAGATCTATGCCCTGACGGGCCTGTTCCCAAGCATGCTTTTTCCTAGTATCCAGTCCTGCAGCTACGAACTATCGCCAGCTACACTATACAAAGAGTGACTCTCGATCTCATTCAGCTGGAGGAAGGTCTTAGGCCTTTGGTTGGCCGCAGGGGAGAGCCGCATGTGACAGTGGGATTACCAACATGGGTCCTCGACCTGACCCGCTGTAAAGAGAGCAAAAAACGTGCTTGGAGGTGGTGGAATCATTCCCATCGCTACAAGGTGTTCAAAGCTGGCGGATATGAGCCTTTTAAGTGGGAGTCACTGAATGGCGGCTCCGTTCTGTCTTTGACAGGGATTTTTGTGGACAAGATTGTGGAGATAGGGGATATTGTAAAAGAGGAAACTTGGGGCACCAGGGGGTGACAAGTCTCGTGAGACAGCCGAAAATTAGCCGATCGTAAATAACCTCGATTTCAATAAAACACTCTACTTTTAACATCACCAATATGGCCCCCTTAACTCGATCGCAAAAGCGCGCCAGTACTCCTGATAATAATATCGAACATCGCGAAGCTACGACTACCAAAAGAACTAAGTTTTTCGAGGCCTATGATGAGTAACACGAGTTCAAATCCCAAAACGCGATCGCTGAGTCCAAAGGCGTCGATAAACAAACAGCTTCTCGATGGCTCCGCGAACGAGAGCAAATAGGGTCTCCTGCATACCGGCGTACTCGCAGGAGGATAAAGAAGCCAGGGCCGAAGTCAAAGATCTCGAAAGAGCAGTGTAAAATACTTTGCTCGCCGTCCAAAAACCCCGTCCGCGACCAGCTATACGATGCGCAGCTAGAATATCACAATATCAACCTTTCAACACGTCAACTTAAGAGAAGGCTTAAACAAGATACAAATAGAGGTCAGCGCTACAAAATGGCCTATGTGAAAAAGAAGCTCTCCACAGCAAACTTGCGCGCGCGGACGAGATACGGCGAGAGACACTAGCACAAGACAATCCTCAATCACTAGCAATATATCTTTTTTACGGACGAGATGCACATCGATCCTTCGTCTACAGCTCAAGGCGCAATTTTACGAGAGTGTAGATACCGGACAGACCCTGAAAACATCCAACAACGGGGAGAGAAAACAGGGGTTAAGTTGCACGTCGCGGCTTGGATTAATTGGCACGCAAAAGCAGAGAAACTCGAGTTCTATAACAATGAAAACGATTCAATTATTAAGCCTAAGAGACCTCCAAAGCTACGAACGCGAAAATTCGAGACAACAAAGGAGTATCAACAGCGGTTACTTGAGTAGGAAGCATCGATTGGTCACGAGGCAGAGCTCAAGCCAAAGGGCAACTCTATGACTCAAAAGTACTATTGCGAGCGGCTACTTCCTGTCTATATCAAAGCTATTCACGATACACGATCAAAGGACGAGTAGTGGCCAAATCCTTGGGTTCTTCAAGAGGATAATGACTCCTC